>MPNW01000121.1:226103-250787 GCA_011800805.1 Hirudo medicinalis
AATTATTTGTTAATTTGTGCTAATAAATAAAATAATTACCTGTCATAATAATGACAATTTGTTAGTAGATTTTAATAGGACAAAATACGATTAAGATATGTTAGTTTTTATTGAAAAAATTATAATAAAGTTTTCTGTTAAAAGAAATAATCTGATAATTCTATTTCCGATTGAATAAAACTGCAATAAATCAATTGACGGGCAATAAGAAGTAGGCCTTGTTTTGATGACCAATCTACTGAATTGATGATTCGTTTGTAGTTGACCTATGAGATTTTAATTTCTAAATGTTACATTAATACTCCTAGAAATAGTTCTTATTTATAAATAATTAGTGATAGTCCTAGAGGGTTTACAGAAGTAGTTTGTGCACGCATCACCCTCTTGCTAAATCTGCTTTCTCTTATTGATGCAATTATGCATAACAAGTAAGAGTCTGTCTCTCAGTCGTCTGTTGCATACTCACTTACAATAATATTGTTTTATTTCATTTAATGTTTTAATCACCATTGTTTCTCAAGTGAAAGAGAAAAGTATAGTTAATTTCAAGGAAGTAGTTAAGGTAGTCGGAATAATAAGTGTTTCAACTCACTAGGTTTGGCAGAACTGAATGATGTACGATTGCTCGGATATACTATTTAGAATATTTCGTTCACTTCGTAATCGGTCTTCTATTTAATAGTTGAGGCGTTCCAAATAAACCATGATACAAGCGCTTGATATAACTCAGTGCCTAATATCGTTTCCAAGCAATTTAGTTGTGAGGAGTCGGCAAAATCGATCGAGGTGGTCTCTTCGAAGACTTAACTTTTTTAAACATTCACTTTACTATGCCAAACGAAGGGAGCTACTTGTTTGGTCCTTCTGCAAGCCCAGCAATGGAAAGCAGAGTTGCAGAAAACGGACAACAAACCACTGCTAGTGACTGTACTTCGATCTGTAAACCAAACTGGAAACTCATCCCATCTAAAATTTTTTACTTCACATTCCTCTCTTCTGTAGCTGTCTCAATGCCTTATTCATCCGTCTTTATGAAACAGTTGGGAATGAGTGCTTTCCGCATCGGAGTGATATCGGGCGTGAGACCTTTCGTTGGATTTGTCAGTGGAGTTTGTTGGGGTATTTTAGCCGATAAACTGAAGTTGTGGCGTGGAATGCTCCTAACTTCAATATTCTTCTGGGGTTTCTTTTGCATTCTGTTTTACATGATCCCCAATCCGGATAGAAAATCAACCTGTCCACAGTCAGAGGAGAATTCAACACTCTATATGGAGGCCAACAACCAGAATATCTCATGGCTGTACGAAGAAAGCTCCCTCATGAAAGCCTTTATCTACTGCATCTTGTGCATCTGTGTCGGTGAACTGCTCCAAAGTCCAACTAGCACCATTGGTGACACATTGACCCTGAAAGCTCTTGGCTCTGATGGATTGAAGAAGTACGGATGGCAGAGGGCCTGGGGTTCCCTCGGAATGTCCCTCAGGTATGTGGTTTTATGGATCAGTTTGGTAATCATTTGAAGGGTATCTGACGAGGAGATATTTGATATTGTCATTCAGCTCGCTATTGGCTGGTTATCTTCTACTCCAGCGGCGATGGACAGAGACCATCTGTGGAGTTACCATTTCATTCAGTGATTACCGCATCCTATCTTTACTCGTCTCCATATTCATAAGCATCTGCTTTTTTGGTTCCTTATATTTGGAAAACGGGGTAAGTCTTTGTCAAAATAGTGAGTTGTTGTAATAATAAATAATCAAAGCTGCGATCTTCATCGATTTGAAGAAAGTTTCGCAACAACAAATCGATAGAATGAATGAATTGATTGTTTTTGCAATTTCGCAGAGGACATTCACAAGAGTGCATTCACACGAGACAGACTCACTACATTTGAGCGAACAAATCATAATTTTTATTATAGTCTTAGCAATGCTATGGTGTTATTTAAGTTAGAAGCCATATTGTCGCGACTTCAACCGTCATTAAGACATCAATCATTTAATGAAGTAGAATAATTAACTTTGTAATCGCCTGGTCTTAGCTGAGTCTCCTATAAATAGAAAGAAACAGAAAAAAGAAAAAAAGTTTACGATATTTATTGGATTCATTTTATTTCAGTCAACATCGCTACATTTTCTTGAAATATAAATACATTGAGTAGACAAGACATTTTAATATACACTGGGACATAACATTTTGCAAAATGCAAAATTCATGCGTATTAATTACCTCGTAACTTTTTTTTTTGATAATTGATACCACATTGCTTTGTTCGTGCGTTTCAAGCGAACATTCGAAATGTGTCGTATTAGCGACCTATCTTGACATAAGGTTCCACGCATCTGAAGCCATCGTGATGCTGAACAAATTGAACTAGTTCTCTTCATAAATTTGATGAGCAGTTCCAATAAAAAGTTAATAAATACAAATTACATCAGGGATCTTCGAGTAAAGAAGATAAAGAACGAAGTTCATTAACGTGGTCGGTAGTAAAGCTCTTTGGAAGCTTACATTACAGTTCTTGGCTGGCTTCTGTCTTATACATGGGCTACTGCAACGGAACCATCTGGGGTTTTGTATTTTGGCATCTGGACAATTTAGGTGATCATGTCAACCGATTTCAGTTCGTTTTAATTTCAAAGACGAACATCTGTTTAATCGGATTTTCAATTTATTAGGAGGATCACAGCTCTTGATGGGAATTGATTCGCTATGCATGAACATCGTCGAAACCATTGCTTTCAGCGCTGCAACTATACTGATTGATAAGATAGGCCACATATGCGTCATCTACGTGAGTCTGTTCTCGTACGCCCTGAGGTTTGCTCTCTATGCCTCCCTTACCAATCCCTGGTGGGTCATTCCAATCGATATTTTGCAAGGTAACTAGCTTTTATAAACATAAATTCAAATTTTCTGATTTAAGCCTGTAAATAATGCAAACTGTTAATTTATTTATCGTTAACATGGTAAAACTAGTTTTCCATAATTTCGACAACATGACGTCGTTTTCTGCCCACTTTATTGTTTATACTTTCGTCTCGCGCATTATTAGTGAACCATGGTCACTACAGCTGGGGTTTTCGGCCTTCATCTGCATATTGTGAAGATTTGGTTAAATATAAAAAAAATAATAATTTAAAAGTATTTTCTTACGAAAAGTTTTTGGTTTATCTTTTAAATTCTAATAATTCTGACTTTCTGTTTTGCTATATTTTGGAGATCGCCATCCTTGTTCTTATCTGCCACATTAAAATTTAAATGATCGGAACAAACATAAATGCTATAGAACAATAACCACACATCCAATTGAAAAAAGCTATTGTTAGAAGTCTCTCCTTGCCTCACAATGACGTCCCTCAATAAAAACGCTTTACATTCGAAAATGTTCCATCACGCCTAAATATTAATTGCATTTCGAGTCATTTCAAGCACATTCCGCAGGAGTAACTTTTTCCATATCCTGGATATCCATCAGCACATACACCACCCTGATGGTACCTATGGAATCTTTGGCAACCACTCAAGGAATTGTCCACGGAGTGCTGTTTGGATTAGGAAATGGATTGGGTCATTTGATCAGCGGAATACTTATAGAATATTATGGAGCTGTTTGGACTTTTTATGGAATGGGCGTCGCGTCCGTCGTAGTCTTGATTTTCTTCTCAATTTGTCAATATGTTAGTACTTCTGCTGATTGTTATTAAAGAAGATTTGCAAATAGTCATATGATTTGAAGTAAATGCTATTAATACATTTTTCTTGAATTTATTACATGCAACTTATTTTATTGCAACTCTTAATAAGACTTCATTTAAATATATTTCAGGTAGGCAAGAAGCCATCTGACAAAAATACAGTTATTGGACAGTGAAACCGTCTTCGAGACTTCAAATAGGATTTGTGTATGCCGTTATAGTGCCGCTAAAAGTAGCACACTTTTAGTAGTCTACGAAGCCCAATTTATTTGTTTACTTAAATCATTTCTTGTATGGGAATGTCATCGTTGCCAAAATTGTCCATTTCAAGCATTTGATAATTCACGAATGATTCACTAACATTTATTGCAACAAATTTCAGCATTTATCTTCACTATTGATCTTTAAATAGGATTTATTTCAAGCTTCCGTGAAGCTTGATTTTATAATGTTGTAACTTCCTAATTCTGCGACATTATTTCATTACTTTTTTCCTTGAATAGTTTATTTTCTTAAAAAGTAATAAGCCAGATGCATTTGTATTTATATCATCACCTTATTAATTTCGATTAATCAAAACAGGTTTTTTTAACGAATAAATGCGAAAAATAAAAACTGGATATTCGATTACCAAACTTTAGCAATTATAAAATCTCGCAATTTCTGCAATCGCAAAGAAATTTGAAGAAATAGAATTAGATCTTAGAATTTAAACTGTCGTAGCAATATGGCGGTCTTAATTGTTCCCGCTCAAATTTCAATGACTCAAGAGAGCTGACAATGTTGATTTTTAAAGAAAAGCAAAGAATTCACTAATTTCATCAGAATTAATATTCGAAAAGTTTTGATATTTATTTGCTCAGCTTCACCCGATCTTCTTCTAGATTACCTTCATGAAGTAAATTGTCATAATTGCTTTGTGGATCAAAGCGCATCAATATTTTTAGCTTGCCAGGTCAATCAAGACAATTTATTTGAAGTTCTGAACTCAACTTAGCTAGGGGCCATAAACGACGTCAGGCTTACATTCCTTATTTTTGGCTGACCCCCCAAATCGTCTCACAAGTCTAGATCTTTAAAGATATCATAAAACGTCGACCCTCTTTTTATGCTTAAGAAAATTCGAAGCGCAACGTTAAATCACATTTCTCCAACATTTCCCCTAAGTCAATAATTTTTATATTTTATTTATTTTTTCCACAAACTGAAGAGCTCTGTAGACCATTGACACAAATTTGTACAGATAATAACAAAAACATCAGCTGTCCCGAATTTCTCAAAATTGTAACATCGAACCCCAGTCTCCCCTAGTAGATGATGTATAAGTGATCTATTGATAATTTGTTCCATTACTCGACAACAAGTTGATGTGATGGAAACAGGTCTATAGTTTCCGGTGGAGGTGGTGGGACCCTTCTTATATATAGGAGTAACCAACGCAATTTTACAGTGTGTCAAGGAGGAAGGAGGCCCTGAACTCCAGGCTCCGTCTTGGGAAGTGTGATCTGAATTGGTGCTTGTTTCTCATGAAGCGCCATCCAGATGGCAAATGTGAAGTTTGCACCCAGGAGGATGAAACTGTCCGTCAGTCCATCATGGAACGTCCAGCCCAATCAGTCCTGAAAGAAAAAATATGCTTTAAAACAAGTCTAACCGAGATGAGTCCCATGCTTAGCAATCCTGTGGACCTCATACGCAGATGGATTTGTGAAAAGCGGACACTATTAATTAATTAAAAATTGCATTATTTTAATCTAACATTTTTAAACTTACTACTTAATCTTCTAACAAGTTTTTATTTTATTGTCGCTAACACTAACAAGACCAATTCATATCAGTTATGCAAGGGACTTTAATAAAATAAACAATCAAACAATTTTCCAGTCGCAGGGTAGCTTTTGATATTTGAAAGAGAATATATAGGCCAGCGGTAAAGCCAGAGGAGCACATTTTTTAAAACATTGCTGGGTATGCCATCTGTTCTTATATCCTTTCCCTAGATGCTAGATGTAATTTATTTACAGTTTATAAAACTGATTTAAGTAAATAGGAACCTGCATATATTTTAATATGCTTTTTATCGACATTTAATTCACGCAAATACAATTTTGGAGAAAGCAATGAGAAGTTTATTTTATTTTATACCGTGAAATAATTAGTTTGATTTAAAAATATATTGAGAAAACCTAATATGGAAACAGAACAAAATAATAATTCAATAATTTGCTACGAAGTAAAAGTGCAGTATGTGAGCAATTAAAGTAAAAGTTCACGCAACGTTCACGGAAATGAATTTGTTGTAACGGTGAGTTTGGGATTGCAGCTGGGATTCCGTGTTAAATACCCGTTAAATAAAAATTTAATATTATCTTTTTATCTCTTACGGGTCACTTAGTTTTGATAAATTACACATATGGTGCAAGCAAAAACAGTTTGTATTATATTTCTCAAATTAGAATGTTTGTGAACGCCAGCCTTTTAATGTATGTTTAAAGGCACGTTAGGATAAAGTGGATGGATTATTGGGACTTTGTAACCTTTGCTTAAAATTCTTATGCTTATATCTCTTTGGAAAAATGGCATATTTCATAACATTTTTTTGGCTTAAAAATATTTCTCTGAACTGTAATAACTTTTTAGTTGCATGAATATTTAAGCAATTTAATTAACCAAGTTCTATTACGAAATACTTATTTATGCAATTAAAGGAGATTATCATTTAAATTTAAATGATATTTTTTTGTTCAGAATATTTTGCCTTGAAACTATAGAGAAGTATTTTATTTTGAAGTGATGAAACACTTTTGAATGGCTTATGGATCATCACAACAGAGCAGTGTCTATCGACTCTTTAGCCAATGTTCATCTCATATCCATCCCAAATCACTCTGACAAAATATTGTCTGGTCTGAGAGACCTTAGAAATGATCCAACATTTACAGATGCAATATTGTGTGCTGGATCTGATGAGTATCCTTGTCACAGAGCAGTTCTGGCTTCAAGTAGTCCTTACTTCAAAGCCATGTTTTCTTCTCATTTGAGAGAAAGCTATGATAACAGGGTATCTTTCAATGACATGTCCAATGCTGCCTTAGCGCAGATTATTAATTTCATATATACTGGTCAAGCTGAAATAAATTATGAAAATGCTCAAGATCTCCTAGCTGCTGCCAGCCTACTTCAATATTATGAGGTTTGCCTTTCTTGAGCAGTTGCCAATGTTTTAATCATTTATTTTATTATTTAACAATTTATTAGATAAAAATAGTATGAATGTTTAAAAATATAAAGCTTTATTACTTTTAGGTAGTTGATGCTTGTTGTGATTTCCTCAAATGTCATCTTCACTCTTCAAACTGTTTAGGCATTGAATGGTTTTCTCACCTGCACTCGCTTCACAAGCTCGAATCAGAGGCTCGACAGTATGCTGTTGAGAATTTTGACGGCGTCATTGAGTCGGATGAATTCTTACAGCTTTCGCCCGAGAGACTCTGCTGGTATTTGGCTCGCTCTGACATCGATGTCAACAGTGAAGAGAAGTTGTATGAGGCTGCAGTCCGGTGGTCGGAGAGAGTTCAATATCCCGAAGGTGCTTTGTGTCAAGTATTCTGTCTGATTCGGTTCAATTTCATGTCTCCGGTTTATCTTTCTGAAGTTGTCTCAAAGGGGAGGCATTTTGAGAACTGCGAGCACTGCCTTTCCCTCATCACAATTCAGGGTTCTAATGGGAAAAGTGTCTTCATTGGGAAATACCCTGATGAAGTCAAACAAGATTCTTTGACTTCTTCACCAAGGCCATCTACTCTTGCTAAAGAGGTAATTGTCATACTCAGTTCTGATGATTCAGAAAATGGAGTTCTTGAAACCTTTGACCCAGTAAAGGACAGGTGGATGGTCTTGACTGATGAGAGACTGCCATGTACTCTTGTGGGAGTTGGAATAACAACAATTGGGAATGATATCTATGTGACTGGTGGTATTCGAAGGGAACAAGCCCTTGCCGAAGTTTGGTGCTTTCTCTCAAAGGAAAGAAGATGGAAGTCACTGCCATCGCTTTTACAGCCGAGAGCATATCATAGCTGCACCTCGTGGAACAATTGCATCTATGTTTTTGGAGGGTTGGGTGAATATGTAGTCGAGAGAAGACAAGCCCAAGCTATTGAAATGGTGGAATGCCTCGATTTAAATAGTCTCCTAAATGCTAAAAAGTCTGAAATGATCAGCTTAAGCTGGAAAGTAGTTGCTAAGATTCCTTGTCCCAGAATTGGGTCGAGTGCGGTGGCAATCGAGGGTAGAATTATAGAGGTAGGAGGTACTCAGTATGGCATCCCAGTGAAGAAGTTGGAAAGCTATAGGTGGACACCTGTTCCCCATCCATGGGGAACTCTGATCAATGCTAGTTCTGCATTCTTTGCTGGAGGTGAACAGTTGGTGCTGCCAGATGTCATTGAAAAGTCTCAAATAGTTGTTGTTGATGGGCAGTTGTACATCCTATGGATGGATTCTGGAAAGTTTATTTTGTTAAACCCAACTAAAAGAATTTTCAAAGACTTGGCCCGACCATGCGCGTCGAATGTTGGTGGGATGGCTGTAGTAGGAAGCAAAATCTATGTTCTTGGAACATGGAGTAATTTGGACATCAACAGCTCAAAACTGATTGAGTGCTATGATACTGTGAAAAACATTTGGGTGTCTACTAAATACCTTGGTAAATGGCTCAATAATGTACACTGTGTAACTTTAAAAATAAAATAAACCCATAAGCAATTGTGCTGCCTTTTTGTGTGTGATTTTTTGCTCGAGAGGGACACCCTTAAGGCGCCCTGTGGAGCTGCTTCTGGACAATTGTGGGACCTTCTGTTCGGTAAGATAGATACCATCGCTATTGTCTCAATTCAGTTGGGCAAGATCACTTGAGCCCAAAATTAAATGCTGATGAAGATATCAATCAAGTGAAAAACATTAACCTTCAAATAACGTTCTTTTTTGGCATTACGGTAGTCTTAGATTTGGTAAACTCTTCATTGAAGTCTGATCCGAAACAGGCAGTTTCGTAAAAAAAAGAACCAAAAAATTCTACCGCAGGTTTTGGGCAAGGCTCCATCCTATTTTTTGAGTTAAACTTTATTCACTTTGAAAGCCGCTTTTTTCTTAACTAATTTCAAAAGCTAACATAACACAACGTTAATTTATTGGTTTAAGAAGGATGTGATAAACCGCTCCTTTCTAAGATCAAATCCTGCCATTTTCTAGATGTGCGTGAGCACGTGGGGTACAAAAACGAATGCTATATTTTATGGATACCAATGTTAACTTTGTTGCTTGGATACTTTGGATACAGTGCCGGATTTAGGCATGGTCGGCCTGTGCTATAGCACAGTAGCCTCCGGTAACAAGATAAACCTTTGTTTTGGTTGTCAGGGAGATAGAGGATGGCTTGGTGGTCTCCACCGACCAGATTGCACCGTGGACTTTGGTCCTGTTTTCTTATGAAAGAAAGTGAAAACTACAGATGGGAAAGAACCCGAACCAAGTTCTAAAGAACAGAACTAGAACCGAACATTTTAAAGAACCGATCTGTCAAATTTTTTTTTTGTAAGAACCCGAACAGAACCGAACTCGGGTTTAACTGAGAACTCGAACAAAACTAGAACTGTTCAAGGTTCAATTTTCAAGGTTCTTTTCCATAAATTATTTTCTTTCACTTGCTTACTATTTCGAGCTTATACTTGAGTCATGGCCACGTGATTTTCAAAATCCACGAAAAAATTAATTTAAAATTTCAATAATTTAAGTCTTTGGATGTAAATATTAGTTTCTGTACCCAGCTAAATCCGTCATTGGTTACAGTGTGCGGCCAAAGTGTTCCAGATATGCCTCTTTCCTGTGACTTTCTTCGTCAAACAAGGTGGCGGCAGTGCTTGATATTACAAAGCAAGATACGGAAAAGCTATTAAAGTGTTATGATGTTACGAAATAAGTGTCCAGATCAGAGGATGAACTGGTGCAGTATCTCGAGCAGATAACTGACACTGTGGATGTGCTCTCGTACTAGAGACTGAACCGAAAAAAATTTCCAAAGATGGCACAACTTGTCAAAAAATTATTGGCAATACCAGCACGCCAAGTGAACGCATGTTTCCAACACGTTGTGTTTTGCTAACAGACGTTTTCGAACGAACGCATCAACACTTAAGATGCTTATTTCTCTAAAATATAACGTGCACATTTGAAATATTTTAAAATAAGTGATGCATTTTTCTTGCACACTGTACTGTGTTGTGTTTCATTGCGAATTTCACAATATATCTTTTCGTGAACCCAAACTGATCTGAACCCGTTTTGCAAAGAACTCGAACCGAACTAGAACCCCTAAGAAAAAATTTGGCAAGAACCCGAACCGAACTAAAACCCAAAATTTTGAGTTCTTTCCCATCGCTGGTGACAACAGGTCGTTTATGAAAGTCTGCTTGAGTCATTCGAAGTCCTTCCTCAATTCGTACAATTTAAGGGTCATTTTTATCACCATGCTTAATTATAAGCCTCAATACTTAATTTTTATCCTCAAGGCGTTCAAGAATGGTTCTTGATTAAATTGCATTTTCCGGAAGAATTGATATCCCAAGAAATAAAAGTGGATTATTAGAGGAGTTGAAATTTTATGTGAATTAACGATGTATTATTGATTTTGGTGTCATGATTTTAGCCTATTAGGTGATGCTTGGAATAATAAAGAACAAGACGCACGGGATTGATTCTAACCATCTCATGATCTAAAAATAGCATCTTTTCCATGCTGCTGAGGTTTGGCATCTTCGCTTCATGGGTGGAAAGCATCGTCCATTGGTGTTTTTGTGTGTTGGTTAAAGTTGATTTTTGTGTGCCATAAGAACAGTTTACTATATGTCAAATATCATCAATGGCCACAGCAGACGGAAACCCTGGATATTTAGAATGCTTTCTAGATATTAAAACTGGATTTCAGGAATATCTGAAATCTGCCACATATTCAAATGGGGAAAAGTTTATATCAAATTTTAACGCTAAACTTTTATATGAAGATTTCGTTAGTGATTTGCACAAATTCGTTAGAGTTTCAATGCGAGATGCCTGCCTTGCCATGGCGTTAGGATTTATTATGACTTTTCTTCGCTTCTTATCCACAACTTTTGTGTTTAAGGTTAGTAGATATTTGGCAGAATTATTAGGTGCTAACAGTTGATAAATGTCAATAATTTAATTTTATTAAAGCCATTTGCTTCGTACCTGAAACTCAATAAAGTAAATTCAAAAAAATTTCCTGAAAGCATGTGGAAGTGCTCCTACTACCTCTTAATATGTGGTTACCTTTTCTATGTAATGATACTGTCTGGAGAGAATGATTATTTTTACAAGCCTTATGACATCTGGAATGGTTTGTTTGTCTTGTTGACACATTAAGATATTATATAAAAGTTGTTTAACAATTTCAGATTATCACCAACAGCAAAGCGTGCCTCCTGACATTGGAATAGCATTTTTGTTGGAGTTTTCATATTACTTGCACTCTCTCTATGGAACTTTGTATATGGACATATGGCGCAGAGACTCACCAGTGATGATATTCCATCACATTTTGTGTCTCATTCTTATTGGTTTTTCGTATTCTGTGAGGTAAATACATATTAACATATAGAATAAAGAAATTAATGATTCGGACGAGATCAATTGCTAACTTAAAGGTACCACAAAGTTGGATTGCTGCTGATGTTTTTGCACGATTATGCCGACATTTTCTTGGAGTTTTCAAAATGTCAAGTCTATATGAAATACCAAAATGGCAAATACTTGAGACGGCATGACTTGTTGGCCACTGCAAGCTTTCTCATGTTCACTGTTGCATGGTTTGTTGGCAGACTTTACCTATTTCCCATGATGGTCATCAGATCTTCTGGTCACTCAACCATATTCAGAGGGATCAAGCCTGCACTCCCATTTTATTTCATTTTTAACATTCTACTCTGGTTCATGTTCGCTCTGAATGTTTACTGGTTCTTTGTAAGTCATTAATACTAAATACTCAATACTAAATTTTGTATTGGCACTAAACATTTATTTACTAAAGTGACTTTTGTTGTAGTTGATAATGAAGTTCCTGTATAAAGTACTTTCAGGACAAATGAAAGATTTGGATGATATTAGGGATTACGATGTTGAAGACAAAATCCGAAAGGACTGTGCTGCCAAACAGAAGTCTGCGAATGGAGGACCTCATGAAAATTTAGAGACAAAATCAACCAAGCCCCCAGAGTAATATTTGATTTTGCTTTTATTTGATAAGCTAGGATATAACTTAATGCAATAATTTAAGGCATTTATAAAATGCTTGCATTTTAGGGAAGCATAAACACAATTTTTTTTATCCATCTATCCATCCATCCATCCATCCATCCATCCATCCATCTATTTACCTATCTATCTTAATCCTATCTTAATATCTTTCTTAAATATTTATCTATCTGCTGATTATAAGGCACAAATTTAGGGTCACACTTGAGAAAGTAAATTCACAAAATAGAACTGCTAAGAGAACCTGCAATAAAACAAAAATCAAACTGAACCTTTAATTTGTACCCCATAACAGATACAAATGTATAGGATCGTTTAGTAATATGTGAAAGAGGATAAAAGGACAGGTGGAATTTAAGATTTTGGGAATAGTTTTGTGCAACAAGGATTCAATTTGCCTTATTGAACATTTTAAAATAGTTTCTGTGAACAGCATATTATGCATCATTGACACTTACAGGGTGTAAAATAATGCATCTATGCAAATAAATTTTCATGATTCAGCAATGCTACCCAAACAAACTCGCACCACAAAGGAGTGACAAGAAGAGGGAACAGCAAGAAACATTCCAAGGACTAGAGATAGATTTTGAAAATTCTCAACATTTATTCGTACTTGTATTTTCTGTTGTGGGTCCGACATTTTATTGGCTAGCAATGAACTTAAAATCCCGTTCGTCGAACCCTCTCCCGAGGTAAGCACAAGCCCTGACGTGGTGCTACCGGTCAACGCTGTCATCTTTTAAAGTTTTAAGAATTTCAGTATTATTCCATTTTATCTAGTGATTGGCATTTATTTTTAACTGCAGATGACTTTTCATGTTTCACATCTGTTGACATTTTATTTGTGTTTTTTTTTATTTGTTTCTGATGAAACACCTATTTTCAGCATCTATGTTTACACTCTAATTCCTGTTTTACCATTTTATGGACCAGATGTTCAAATGATTACTCTACCACAGTCTGTGAATAACTGTTGAGGCTACTCAGCTAAGACTTATTCCACACGCTGTGCGGACTCTTTCCATCGCTAATTGTGTTCGTTAGCCCTTGCACCAGTATTAAAGTCTGTACATTTCAACATTTTGAAGTATTCATGTGGACTCATCAACTTTGATGACTGTGACAGTAGTTTGTGTTGTGATCTCAAATAAACTTTATAAATGTTGACTCTTGGGTTATTTTTATTCCAAATGTTGTTCATTGGCATTACTAGACAGTAAATTTCCACTGAATGTCCATGATTAGTACTTAGGGAAGACCTTAAAGTAATTTTAAACTTTCTAGCACATCAAAAATACCAGAGGCTGCCCCTCCCATCCAACACAAGAGCAGAAGCCTAAACATGTCACAGCTATTACAGAATTAAGTGTTCAATCACGTTATTGCTATATTCTTGTGACTAAACAAACATACAAACATTTAAGTCTTATTGGATGTATTGTCCTATTGAAATGAGTTCTCAGCTGTTTGGCCTTGAAATAGGATTAATGAGAAATTCAATTTGTAGATGTCAGAGATTTACAACCTAAAAGAAGAAATACTCATCTGAGACATTTTAAAATCAAGTAACACAATTTCTTTTAAACATTTTTGAAAAACATTGACTCATTATACCGACATTGAGATATCGATTTTCTCTTGTCATGAAAGCATTGGACAACCACTCAAATGAACTCCAAACAATTCCTCTGCATTCAACCAATCAATAGGTTCATCATTTATTCTTATGTTTGCCAAACATCCACTGAAGAAGTCCCCCGATTCAGGCATCATCAGTGGTCCAATAGGGGCTGAAAGAATGGTAATAGGCATCAAAATTAAGTTTAAAGACAACTTTGTGAAATATGAGCATAATGCGAATGCAGTAAACCTGGATTGCCTCCAATGTAGAGCCTTCCTTCTAGTTCAAGATCAATTGTGCTACCAAATTTGGTACCAATGCTAATTTGACCATCGATTCTGAGAGTGATGCTGTCTGAAAACAGTTCAGCCACTATCTGATGCCAAGAACCATCACAAAGGCAGTCAGGACAATGTTCAGACTCAACAGAGTACATGGAATCATAATCAGAGACTTTAAATATGACCTAAATAATTGATGTGAAGTAGTTTCAATAATAACTTCATTAAGTCTCAGACTTACAACCAATTCTATATAATTGACCTGTTCCTCGCTCAGAAAAATAACAAGTGTGGCAAATCTGTGGAAATCACTCATAGCAAAAAGGACTCCATTGGCTGGTAGAGTTTCATGTTAAAACTGATTGTCAGGAAAGATTTGAAGTGAAAATGTTCAGC
This sequence comes from Hirudo medicinalis, assembly GCA_011800805.1. Taxonomy (NCBI): domain Eukaryota; kingdom Metazoa; phylum Annelida; class Clitellata; order Hirudinida; family Hirudinidae; genus Hirudo; species Hirudo medicinalis. The sequence goes on from MPNW01000121.1 coordinate 240,431, forward strand.
TAAAATCAATCAGCAGAAACAACGGTTTTAAAAGCTATTGCAATCAATCCCTAAAGAATGGACGTGCACTCACCAAACAGAGCATACGCATATCCATCGAAGAAAGCACCCTTTTCAATGTTTGAATGGCAGGGCAGGAGGCCAACCATGTTTGGCGAATTTGCAAGATGGATCAATTCATTGTTTATGCTAAAGTTTGCAATGCAGCCTCTAAAAATTGATGCCTGCATGTATTTGTATCAAAGAGTTACATTTTCAATCCATGGCCTTGAACCACTTTGATTAAGCAAACATATAGAAATATGAAAACATGCAGTCCAGCAACATGTAGAAGTGACAGTGCTCTAACATGCATTACAAATAGCTAAACAATTTTCACAAAAAATAATTTTTATCAGTGCTCTCAGATTTCAGCCATGATGACAATTGTGATATTGCAATAATTTTAGTAGTATGCCTGATCTCATCTGTGCATGTTAATGATTTCAAGAACCCTCACATCAAAGTCATAATAAGATTCAGGAGGTCTCCTCCCAATGTGCAAGTTTTCAAAACCCAAAGAGTCGGTACTAAGTATAATTTCTTCATTTTTATCAACCACAATTTTGACAACGTCATCCTTGAGTGAGACATCTAACTGGATTAACAAAATTAAATCGCAATTAAAATTGATAAGCGAATAAATAAAATAAAATGCTTTATGACATATAGAAAATCTCCCACATGGGGCACTGACCCGAACCCATTGACCACGGTTGTACCTCTCCTTGGTTTCCATCTGCTTCTCCCCTCCATGGTGACTCTGCACCACCACCAGGTGACCGAGCATCAGCGAAACGGACCAAGCAAATGAATCCCTCGATGACGAATGCAATAGCGCTCCTTCCTCGTGATGCGTTCTCATGTAGAAGGATATTGTGAACCTTCAATCAAAGCAGCATTGAGGTTAGCAGCAGGATGTTTCAATTGGTCTTTCTGCTGCATTAAAGATCATTAGCAAGGTTTGTTTCTAAAAATATACATATTCTTTTCTGAAATTGGCAAGCTAGGTTATGAGCACAACTTGAGTTCTGTGATACCTTAAAAGTTAAATTTTAACCATCAGTTATGTGGTCCTTTCCTACCTGTTGATGTCGGTGTGTTCCCTGAGGTCGAGCACGACATAGCTCGCCTGAGATGCTCCAAATGAAACGGCATGAGGTTCATAGTGATAAGCCTTCTTGAAGCTGCAATGCTGAGACTTTGATTGAACTTCAATTATCACAAGCCAAGAAACAAAAATCCAAGTGAAGCTAAACCAACCAACCTTCGAATCGAGAGGTAGGACATTAGCTATTTCATCAAACTTATTCACAAATGGTGTCGTATATTCCGCAGAGGTCTGTGCAAGTCCAGAAACTGTGAGAGGCGAAGTTTTCTTAATAACATGTGAAACAGTAGTAGATGATTGAGGCTGAAGCAACGAAGTTGGTGAGAAGGGCGTTGTCACTAAAGGTGTCTGAAACAAGCTGCTCTTCTGGGTTTGACACCTTCCTATGTCAGCATCCTTGAAGGACTTAGGATTCTCAAAAGTTAGGAGGCTAATTGAAAAAAAGTTACAAAATGTATCTAAATTGCCAAGTAAGACCCATTTTGTCCTAAACACACCATAAATAAATAAATAAATAATTAAATAATTGGAAAGTTAAGTCTAAGTTGTACTTAGTTGCAATTAAGTCCATTCTTTATAAAAAAAAAAAGCTTGCATAGTCATTTTAATGCAACGACAACAATCACAGAAAAGAGCTCAATGAAACTGACGAAGCACCAACATGTTGTTGACAATGACTTCAGATATACATCCATTAAAAGATTGAAAAGTTCCCTCCAAGTGTGGATCCAGAACGTCGGTCGGAACTCCTCCAAGAAACAAAACATTCGAACAAGAAAAGTGGAAACCATCCCAATCATCCACATAAGATTCCCTTAAAACGACCTGATCGACTGTTAGCTTGAGCCTTCGAGCATCAACAAGATAAGAATCCATAAATATTTTATAACTCGTCAGTTAAAAGAGTTAAAGAAATTAGCAATTCTTAATTATTTACCTCTCCTGGTCTTCGTAAGCTGAGACAAAATGGCGGGCATTGTCACATAAATTTCTGTGATGCTCGAACCTTAACAATCTTTCGTTCCATCTCAGCAGCACCTCGAGACCTCCTTTGTTGGAAAGTTGCACAAGGAATGCTAACTGGTCGAACAAGAGATCGAAGCCACTTAGCGAACGTCAACGATACATTTCTAATCATTCTCATTTCAAGATGAGTTGTTGACCAATAAATACACAGAAACTAATAATTGAAAAGCGAAATTAATTTCAAACCAGAACGATATTTGTCGATAAGTAATGCATACACACCTCGTAACAATCCTCGTAACAAAAATACGTTGTTAAAGCTTACTTGGTGGTCCTCATTGATGGAGAGCAGAAGCAAGGCACCAGGCGAGGATGTTTTAAACATGAAGGAAAAAGTGGGGGAAGGAGATTCGAGGTGGAATTCTAATTCAAGGAATGATGATGATGATCCCATGAACCCTGACAACGTCATCCTCTGAAAGTGTGAGACATTCCAATTAATTAGCCATCCACTTATTCAACCATTACTATGCTCGTTCAACCATCAACCACACTTCATCAGACCATAACATTGCCCACTCTTCGATTGTTAATGCCACTAATATCGAAAATTAAATTAAGATATTTAATTGAGATTAAACATGGAAACTGTTGCATGGCAAACATGTTGTGAGCATCCAGTTCTCATTCCAGTGTGAGAGCCTTCAGAGATATCCATAAAATGAGGCACGACTGAGTTGATGTTGATGTCCTTCATGCAACCAAGGAAGCTCGTGCTACCGATCCTGATCATGTAAAACTAGAAGTTCTGAGAGAATTCGAAATAAATTTGTGCTCGTTTATAATTATGCATGCTACTCTTAGAAAGTCAGTTTGGTTACCATCATTAGCTTGCAGGGAGGCACACAATCAATATTAATAATAATTACATAATCATTCAATAATTAATGAGTTAAAAGTTTTCCATGGCAATAACATAATTCGTATCATCATAACTACTAACAATTCTTCATGGACCACGTAGGGTGGAACACCTCCAAAGAACATGGAACTGTCACTCAAGTTGCGGGAATCATAAACAGGTGAGTCATGGAGAGGTGACTTTAAGTCCTCATTCTCTACTCTCAACACCCCTTTTATACATTGGATGAGTCAATAAATATATTACAATTAAATAATTATATTTAAATATAAGTAAAATATAATTATAAATATAATTGCAATTAATAAGTAAAAGCTAAACAATCAATTAATCGAAAGTAAAGAAAAAAAAAAAAATAAGTAAAAGAATTAATAAAACTTGGAAAAAAATCTTTGGTCGAAACCTTGAAGATTGGTTCTCCTGGCATAGACCTTCACCCAATGGTTGCTGTTGTAAACTCGTTTGCTGACGAGCACAACGCGCAGACTGCGAAGAGGCCAGCCATATTTGAAGACAACGTGACCGTCTTTCAGTCCGAGTTTGATGAATTCACCCTGTGAATGATGAAGGCAATGTAATGTGCATTGATGTGTTGAGTGAAACATTTTATTGTAAGTTAAGTAACAAGAAGTCCTTTAGGTTAGAACTTTTATTGATGTCGATGATGATATGTCAGTGGTAGGAGCAGTAAGTACCAATATGATAATAATTAATTAATTTTTAAAAACGTCATCAGTTAAAATACATTTCACTGCAATTCGGTTCAGTTGTAATAACACCAACTGACTACAAAATCAAATAGTTACAACAACAATTGATTATAGAATCAATTAATTATAAAAACAATTAATTATAATAACAATTAGTTGTAGCAACACTTACTTATAATAATAATTGACCTGTCAACAAATTAAGTCCACTTAAACGACCAACCGTGCTGTCGTCGACAGAACCGAACAAGAATGAATTTCCCCAAAAGCTTTTGAAGGTCAGGGAGACAATGATGGACTCAAGTGAAAATTCATTGAGCGGCCTCATGATCACGTGACCAGAGCCATCAAACTGGAATGTTTTGCTGGCGAGTGCGTGCTCCTTGTGCGTGCTACACAACGATGGATGCCAGGATGAAGTTTTGAAAATCATGATAATGAATAGAGTAATTATTATTATTATTCCATTGAACCACTTCACATCAAGATCATTAATTTATTGAAAAAATAATTCAGTATTCCTTCCAAAGGTAAACTGCAAGGCATCCAGCGAACATAACTTCTGACAAAATAAGAAATATTGCCTTCTCTTCAACTAAATCATCCAATCCAGTCACCAATCATTCAAAATGCAAGTTACGATGCAAGCAGTTCAACAACCCACACAAGAGGAGATCCGTAACAAGTCTGAGACGAGGAGGAGAGAAGCTTCCGAAAGTCGAACATTCCGACAGGAGATTCGTCCAACACGACTTCTCCGATGCATCCGGAAAAATCCCTCGAAGACAAATCAATGGGGAGCTGTAAAGAGAACGTTGGCATTTACAACGTTGTGCTTTGTGGAAAGGAGTCAATAATTTATAAAAAACAAATTTAAGTTAAATTTAATAATAAATAATAAAAATTAATTAAATGAAATCTTGAAACAAAGCTTTACCTGGTAGTCATGAGGAACTCCACCAATGAAGAATTCCATTGATGGTTTGAAGTGAAATGGAGTCATTGAAGGTTGAAACCTCCTCACAAGCTCCTCCTCCTCCTCATCCTCACCAACCACATTAAGGTCGTGAACCATTAACTTACCAATGTGGCCAATCCTAATTGATGCATTTAATCACTTAATTAGCAGAATAATAATAAAAATCATTTTCAAATATTTCTATATCCTCACATGATGACTATAATAATAGATTCTGCTGTAAGGCGATAAAAGGAAACCATTACCTTTAAGATAATTGTACTTTTAAATTTCCACAAGTTAAACTAAATTTTTAAAATGTAACTTACTTGAAACAGGAACCAAATATTATCAAATATCAGTTATCAAATTTTAAAATATTCAGCAATTAAGTCTAGGATATTTTCCTGAAACTTAGAAACCTATCAAGCAACACCTCAGATCAGATCTAAGATATTCTTACCTCTCAGCCCTGACCCTGTACCAGGTGAGTTCATCGTGAAATGTGATTTCCTCCAAAGTCTCCATCATGTTGGTTTCATCTCCAATTCTCCATGAGAATCTTATTTTACCACTCACCAGCTCTACAGCCATGAACTTGGACTGATTAGAAACAAGGACTCCAATTGTTTTCAATCAATCAATCAATCATTTTAGTCTTTAAACCTCAGCAAACTAAACATTCTTTAATCACATTTATCTATCTAACTAAACATTTGTTGTATTTAATCGATTTGGATTATTACATACTTATTACTTCAACCTGGCTCAGCTGATTACTTTGCCACCCTTTAAATTATTATTTGTATAATTTCGTCTTAAATGATGTTATTTTATTAAATCTCATTTGTTCTTTTATATTTTTTTATATTTTATACAAAAATCAAACATCTACATGTAAATAGATTCACTGCTCAGCTAACATTTCCCTCATCATGGATAAGCAGAAGCAGTTGGTTGAGATGAGCAGAGTTGGTCCTGAACGAAAACTCAATTGAATTTGAAAGAGTCGAACGTTCTGCGAGAGGATAGGAGCGGATGCAACCTCCCTTGTGGCAGAGAGGAACGTGGACCTTTAAAGTGAAAATATTATTTTTCAAGATTATAATCATAATTAACATCCACAATGGCATATTTTTCTTTGAACTTTCCAGGCAAGAAGTCACCAGCAGCAATAACAATCACGTGGTGATCGAATGGACTTATAAAACCCTCACATTGGCAGCTCTTCCCCGAGCATATTTCAACGTGTTCTTCAAGGTCATGACCTCCCTTGTCAGTTCTTGCTCGAACTTCTTCAGTCTCTCAACCCTCTCGGACATCAAAGAGGCTCCACTCAGCAGCTCCTTCACATTTGCATCCAATGATTTCACTGTTTAAAATATTTTACGGTGATTGTTCCGCTCCAATGCACCGGAGCTGTTTTGTAATATTTTTTTATTTTGCTATTTATGAAATCCAGTAACTTCAACCTGTAACGTTGAGCTCTCGACCAATCGAGTTCAATTTATCAGCCTGATCGGCTATTGAGCCTCCAATGTCAGAGGAGTTTCTTGAGATGGAGAGAACAATTTCCTCAATTCTGGTTTCTGATTGGTTGATGGATTGAATCTTACTTGTTATTTGATTCAACAGAAAGCTGGTGTTTGAGGCTGCCAGTCAGCATGAAAATGAACAATTTCCCTGACTTGAATTATTTAATTATTGAAGTTATTTATTTGATAGCCACAATTACCTGAAGAGTTATTTTGAAAGCTCTCCAAATTATTTATGACATTCTCAAAAGACCATCCGGACGTATCATTCAGAAAGTTAATGATTGAGGATATGTTTTTAAACTTCTGTACGACTTCTGAATTAAGGTTAAAATAAATTATTGTTAAAAAATTTTGAAGCTGCGAGAATGCTTAATGGTCAGAATAAACAATTACTCGGAGATTAAATTATGTTAAGTTTAAATTTAATCAAGTGCAGATTCAGTCCAAGCGATGTGATCAGACGACTTGATTCGAACACGATGACGATCGATGGATTTGTTAAGACCCACTTCATAGTGGAATGATTAGGACATGAGTTCAAACACTGAGGTAAAACAATAAGCATAAGTTACCATCTGCTTTGGCGAGGATGTCGTCGAGTGAAGTGAAGTCGTGCACCTCGGTCGACGCACTGATGGACTCGTCGAGTTGAGAAGCCTGAGTAAACACATCCAAGTAAATATAATTTATAAATTATTCATTTCATATCATTAAATCATATATAAATAAATTTAGGTCAACAGCAAGCCTGGATTCAAACAACTCCTAAACAAAAGTGCAAAAGCCATGTCAAGATGTTCTTAAAGAGAGTGAAACCATTAAATGGTTTACACTAACAACGTGCAGAGCTGTTGTTACATTCAGTGTTTCACTCATCAATGTGGCCAGTCCTGATTTCAGCTTTTGAAGTACTTCATTCTTTTGAGCCAGAATGGAAAATGAAAGGTTAAAGTTCATCCTGTAAAGAGTACGCACTCTGCTTCACCGTCATCGAAACATGTTTTAAAGGCACCAGGGCTAGGGTTAGGATTAGGACAACCGATAGGTCGACCGAGACAACCATAAGATTGAAGTGAAGAAATCTTCATAATTCTAATTTTGAATGAAAATGAAATAAAAACGACCCACGCACCCATCAAGGGTTGAAACTTCATCTGAAAGGTTTCCACATTTTTCCAGGGCTCTCAACAAAGATGGTTGCAGATTTTTCCTTTCTTTTGACCACTTTTTCACCTTCTTTCCAAGCATTTGTGAGAGAGCAGTGAAGTCATCTATCCCCTGTCGAGTTATTTTGTTTGAAATATTTTTGTTTCAAATTATTACATTATTATTAAATTTAAAACAATTACTATTAAACTTAAAACATTGAATATAATAATCGTATCGTAATGTAGTAAAACTGAGTAAACACAACATTGAAAACATCCCAATGTAATTCTCAACTTGTTATAAACACTGAAACCCACTGACATGTTCATCGTAAACTGACTTCAGTCCACCGACGAGCATCCGAGCCTCACGATTCACAATCTCCCCACCCATACATCCTCGGGTCTCCCTCTCCAGACTGTCAGCATCATCCTCCAAATGCTGGTTAAACAATTTTCACTTAAAATAATTTCGTAATAAGTAAAATGTTTGTAATTGTAAATAAATCATGAAAAACATGAACCTCAAGATCACTCAGCATCTGTTTCAAATGCTCATTAAGCTGCTTTGTTTCCGTGGAGACGAGAGAAGCATCGACAGAAAAGTGTCGGATGTCGTCAAATTTTGCTCGGTTCTTTTCAATTGTTGTCAGCACCTCTGAGGTGTTGTTCGTCATGGTTGACGCTCGAACGAGATCCACAACTCTTGCTCTCAAGCTCCGAGCTGCCCTTAAGGTCGTCATAATATTTAAGTCCTAATATTTGCAATCAGTGAATGAAATGTGCGATTCAGAACATTTACTCGAGCTCCTGCAGAGCTGAAGACGTTGAAACGTTCACAGATTTGATCCTCTCTAATAAAATCCGTGAGGTATCAAAAACACTTTTCGAGTTGAAGTTTGATTTGTCATGCACTGGCGCTTTCGAATCGTGCTTTAGTTTATGCAGGACACCTGATGTTAAATGACCATTTTTAAATGATTGATGTAAGTCCATAAATCCATTTCACAAAATCCAGCTTTATAGATTAATATAAGACTGCCTCGAATAAATATAATCATTTCAATATGTTTTCAAGCTCTCTACAAATTGTAACAAAATTCTTGCATTGAAATGTGTTTGAGTGAATAAAGAACAGAAACTAAAATACTTTGAATCACTTCGTGATTTCTCTGCAGTCGCGTCATGTTGCCTTTTATGTGGTCGAGCAAAATGCTTAAATTTGTATTGGCTTCGTCGAAAGTGACCAGCAAATCTTCAGCCTGTCAAAACTCCAAAGTTATTGATTGAAATCCAACATATTGATCTGCCCACCTGATTGTTTGTAACATGGATCAACTGCTGAAGGAACAAATCTTCTCTAAAAACATCCATAAATGTCAGCTTTTTGAACTCATCCTAAAGAATTGAAAGCTATTATTATTGTTGTTGTGTCGTCGTCGTCATCATCATCATCATTATCATCGTCACCATCATCATCATCACCATCACCACCATCATCATCATCATTATTAATAATTGATGTATTGCTGCTTGCATTCCAAGTCACTAAATCAATGAGTGTTATGACTCATATTATGAATTATATAATGAATTATGCCACAAATATAAATATAATCTGAATGACAAAGTTTCTGCTGTCAATCATTAATGATGTGGCTTCATCATCACAACGCAAAAATATGCTCATAACAAACTAAATTAATTACCTCAATATGAAATCTGAGTTTGAAGATGAATTTATGGATGAATTTGTGGATGATAAAACTCATTTAAAACATCAGTTGTTCAAACGAAATGATTATAAATTAGTATTTAGTGTGAATGGCGACATCATTTGTATGCAACTCCAAATTAATTGAATTATTAACAACAAGAAAAGCTTTTCAAAGTAATTGGAAACATTCAGCTTGTGTTGAAATGGAAAATGGCTGGGGTCTAACTTGTAGGCTTGTGAGAGATTGGTTCATCCAGTCAAGTTTGTTCCAAGGGTTAAAGGTTAAACTAATGCAGTCAGTCAGATGTAGGATGGCATGCACATTCAACAACAACTCTTCAAAACAACTGTCTTCACCACAACTCTTAATGTCCTTTATGATTGGTCTGCAATCCAGAAATAGTAGCCAATGAAAATCAACAGAGCAACAGGGTGGAAGATTTGAGTCAGTTTTTTTTTAGCACACATTAATTTGGAATACAAAGCAGGAATTCGGAAAACCATGGCAGTTACAAACATTGGCATATCATTATCTAGCATCTGTGCAATTTACAAGTTTACATAAAACTAAGAAATGTTTTGCATACTTGTCAAAAGGACAAGAGCAACCATTGCAACAGGTGCAAGCGTCGATTGTAGCGGAACCGTTCGACCTTAGGCAATCATCTTCAAGGTTTGGATTCTAAAATGATAAAATAAAAATTTCGGAATACATAAATTGGCTCATAGTTACATTGGCAATACGACAAATCATGGGATAAACAAAATGTCGTTATTTCATTTATTAATGCAAGCCACCAATAAATCAAAGCAGCAGCATATTTGCTTCAATCAATCTATTTTAAATGAATTATATTAATTAAAGTAATTGTTGTAACAACACAGATCTACAATTCAATAATTCACTTCATAAAATCAAACCGGTCTCACTCTTGGAGAATAAATACCAAATAATTCTTACCCTGTTCAATGACTTTTCGAAGATGCACAGAAGACAGCTGCACCCTGCACAAACATATATAATACAATAGAACCATATAGTTAAACCCTGCTTATATATAGTCAGATAAAACATCATCACTGGCACTGAAATATGTCACTGGTAAATTATTAAATGTATCATTAATCAAATGCTTAATGGAGAGTTACAACATACAATTGTATCCGCTGCTTTGATACTGCTGAGCATTTCAAGCTACTAAAAGTGATTTACATTAAGGCATGTAATATCTTATCCTAATATCTTAT
>MPNW01000121.1:250967-303163 GCA_011800805.1 Hirudo medicinalis
GACAAGGATGATGTAGTTTAAGTCATTGAAAACAGTGACAATTATTTTAAAATGTAATATTTTGAATTTTGTTACAATTCATGAATTTATTGGCTGTTATAAATAACTAATTATTTACTTCATTATTGATAAATATGATAAAGTTGTTGGGATCCTGCACACAATTTAAAGAAACTAACCTTCCCTTTTTGTCAAATTCTCCTTTTGAAGGCATGCATGAATTACCATGGCAACTGGGTAAGCACATCTTGCAGAGGTTGATAACCTCATTGGGCTTGTTTTGACAATCCTAACAATGAATGATCACCATCGCCACCATCATTATCATCATTATCACCACCATTATCATCATTATCGGCACCATTATTGCATTATCACATAATAGGTAATTTTTGTGTATTTCGTCATCATCATCCTATCAATCAATTAATTGGGTTATAAGTTAAGGCATTCTTAACAAAATATTCTCATTTTCATGTCGTGTGTTCATGCACTGAAGTAGTCGAGAGAAAGATAACACCTAAAACTTAGATCAACACAGAAAACATAGACCAACTGACACAACCATCAAACCACTGTCACCACCACCACCAACGACAACAAAAACAGCAGCATCAGCAACAACAACAACAACAACAACAACAGCAACAACAGCAACAACAAAAACAACATCAACACCAACAGCAACGGCACAACCGAAACCAACAAGCGTTCGAAATGCACTTCCTAACGTTAAACCAATGATCACACAACCATCAATGTTACGCACGTCTGCTTACGACAGGAAGTTCCTAAAAAGCAGGCAGTAATGATTTTAAATTAATAATGTACGATTACTTAATATATTATCATAATATTTAATATAATATAACATAATAACAAATGATAATTATTTTAAATCAATAAAAAGTTTTAAAACGTTCCCCATCACTATTCTTATTATCTTCACTTGAGTTTCAATTTTTTGGCTCCAGGGCAAGAAATTGCTGTCTACTGTTAATACGATACCATTGTTCTTATTTAGGATGCTGATAAGATATCTTCAAACATTCATTTCCATCAGCAACCAATTACAGTCCCATAAAGCGTCGGATGTCTTCATTGTCGAGGGAAGTGAGACCATTTCAAGAGGATGTTGATATGAAATAAATTCAATCGATAAAGAAGAAATGATCCTAATATTAGCTGCCGATGCAACCACATGATTAAAACATTTACCGGAGACTATCAAAACACAAATACTCTTTTCAGTTTTTCAATTTCACCGGAGAAGGTAATTGTAAGTGTAAAAATAGCTAAATCCGCCACTGTTTTCAATTGATCTTTTCAATAATCGGTCTTTCCTTGAAAAAGTGTTGAAATGGACTTAAATTTAATGATGCGACGAATTTAATAAAAACTGTTATTTCTTATTTTAGTTGTGACTAGTTTTTCACTTCTGAATGTTCTCATTAAAGGAGAATTTTTAGACCAAATCACTCATCGCTTCAGAGCAGAGGAAGGCACGTTCGGCTGATAAAGAAGGCATTTTTAGGCTCATCGATAACAGAATCACAAGCAAAAGCCATCAGTCATTTCCTACGTCTCGACTCTCCTTTTGCCTTAAAAATACTATTTATATGTAGTAAGTTAACAACTTGCTGAAAAATTGCTTAAATCTGGTTTTTTTTTTGCAAACTCATTTCTCAAACTAAATCGAACATTGTTTTAAAGTAATTTAGCTGATGGCAAAAATCAGATTGCATTCCTGAATTTCAAAGTGCTCCTGACAACAGCCATCAATCAACACCTACCCTCCAAGGAAAACACATGTGATCTAAAAAAAGCTCACTTCACATGGATATCCATGGAGATGCTGCTGGCTCTCAACTAGCAGGGGACCATCATCCTGTTCATCAGAAATGCCAACCATTTCCAGCCTGTCGAGTCATGATAACGATCATCAAAATTTCAATGAAATCAAATCATGTTCAAAGTACATTCATCTTTCAATCATCATTGAATAACTTTAAAGAGCGAATATACAGGTCTAAACTTAACGCGCGAATGTTGCTAATTCTGGTTTGATTCATAATTGTTAGTAAATTATTACTAAATCAAAAAATGTTCTGCTTGGAGACTCACCAAACGTGATCTTGATGATGATTACGGCAGTGTGTTCTTACCCACAATCCAGTGACATGAGAGAGCGTGTGCATGAAGTCGTCTTTAGTTACTGCTCCAAACCCACACTTCTCCTCATCAGAGCAGTTCCAAATATGACCCTGACCAAGGGAAACCCACCCGTGCTCCATCAACCTGACTTCTCTCAAACCTCCTTGTGTCGAGCCATGGAGAGATTTACGACCCAGAGCAAGTCCCCCTCCCTTAAAAGTTATGAATAATTAAATGGTCATTTAGTATTATTGCTAACAATAATATTAATTATTAATATTAACAATAATATTATTAATAACAATATTATTGACAGTGTTTGATATCAGTAATAGAAATTATTAGGATGAACAAAGCAATGAAAAGTAGTTTAAAAATAAAAACGGGATGTTAAAGATGAACATCTCAACCTCAATGATCACATGTGGAAGTTGTTGTTCATCATCATCATCACCATCATCATCAACATGGTCGTTGCTTGTTCCTTCACAGCTGTAGATGTATCTCAGTATGCCACCATAAGAATTGATCTGATTTAAACAAATTAATGTCTAAGTCAGAGCGGCTAATGGGGAGGGTGGCAAATAAATCCCCGACAACAACAACGATGAAAGTGGCTAACGAGTAAAAAAAAACATCAAAAATGAAAACCAATCAAAAGTGACCTTATCTCGTAAGAATGATCTCGGTGCGGAGAAATACAAACATTTGCCGAGGACTCCATCAAACTCAAGTCTCTGTGTGGTCTGAGGATTTAAACTCATTGGCATCCAGTCTTGCAGGCCTCTCGTCTTAAAGAAGGATCACAAATCGAGAAAGAACGAATTAAACGTTAGATAAGTTAAATGATTAATTACTGTAAATAATCAGTACTCATGCTGATGCAGGCTTTCATCATTTTCCCTTAAATTTGTTAGCAATTACGTAATCAAAAAATCATGTGATAATAATCACGCTTCAATGCGTGGGATTCCAACGTGAATATGTTCTGTAACTTAAATCCTACGAGCGGAGGAAGTTTATTGGTTCACCGAGTGCAATGAACCTCTTCAATTCTTCCTTTCTGAATGTCTTCCGTAATTCTTCGTCTTTCATAACAACTTATTGCACGATAAATCGCACCTCGGAAATGTGACAAAAATATACAAATCCATCACTTATCATTATCACCATCACCATCATCATCATCACAACCGTCATCGTCATCACAACCGTCATCGTCATCACAACCATCATCGTCATCACAACCATCATCATCATCACAACCGTCATCATCATCCCAACCGTCATACCCACCTTACAGCTGCATCCACCATTGACCTGATGAGACTTAACATTATCACACGTGCAGAGCCTGCATTCCGGGTAACCATGGAAACCGGGAGAACATTGATTGCAGAGTGCTCCTGAGAATCCCTCCCTGCACAAGCATCTTATGGCGTCCTGAGGATGTTGGTTTAACTTCAGCAGCTCATAAAGCAACCTCATAAAGTCGGTTGATGAAATGCCAGTTAATTAATGCAGAGTGCATTATTATGAATTGGTGAAGTTATTAATTGTGTCTGCGTAGTCGGTCACCTGAAGACATTTGAGCAGGAAAACACTTGTGCGGTTTCTTGTTTTTAACAGAATTTTAGTTGATAAATCTTAAATTTGTGAACTACGGAAATGTTCGTCGAAATTAACGTTTAATTAATTAATCATTAATTTTCCAAAAGTTAACCATTAAAAAAATGAATCGTTAGAAAGGCCTAAAAATTAACTGCAAATACTTTTCAACTCCAAACCATTCCTTGAAGACGAAGAAGTGCTTCCTTTAAGCACTCTCCTGAACATCCCAGACAATCGCAAGGGCATGGAGTGCACGGAGCATGTTTGTTAGAAGTGGACCTGTAAAATCCATCCATGCATGACTCGCAATTAACACCCGTGGTTTGATTCTGAAATACGAACGAGTGATTGGTTGACCTTTGATGACCTTGCCAAGCCACCGCCTTGCTAACCTTACAGTTCACACATATGGCCCTTGTCCCATGGCTGTTGAAACTCGAATGGCGTCTGCTCACTGACCCGCCATAAACGCAGACGTTTGAATGACCATAACAAGTGCACTCTGCAATTCAGCAGATGACGAAAATATATTCGACTGCATTTTTGTCATTTATTAATATTTAACTTAATAAATAATGAAAATAGGTTGTGAAACTAATTTTTTAATGATTTTATTAAATTATTATTCTTAAAATTCATGAGTTGCTAAGATGAAATATACAAAGAAAATCTTACAACAGCATGATCATTATGATGACGTTTTATTAATGCCCATTACATCACCGTGAGCACTGATATTTTACGACGTTTAGTAACTCACGTGACAACCACCAACCAGGTAAGCATTACTTTCTTACTTACTTAGTCACTCACTCACTCACTCACTCACTCACTCACTCACTCTTACTTACTTAATTAATTAATTAAATACATTACTTAATCAGTAATAGCAGTTTAACAAGATGATGGAAAATCAGATGCACCAAGACCAAGTGATGCACTGGAGAATATTAATGATCAGAAATTCAGAAGATTTATGGCAGGGGTCATAGAAGGGATGTTAACGATTAATGATTTCTATAATAATTAATCGCACAATATTTGACGATTAGTTAATAGTGAAAAAATGATTAAATTGATAACAAAATGACAATCGTATTTAATCCACTGACAAATACCGTACGAATAAAAGCTGCCAATTTCAGAAAACGACAGGCATTAAGTTTCCACCAAAGCGGAGAATCTTGTTACTCAGGAATTTTTGGGTCTTCTCGGTGCTTCTGCAATTCGCTGCCAACAATGGCACCCAGTCATGTCCTCTTTAGACTCAGATTCTGAATCATTACATGTCAGCATCAGTCTTGTTTCCTTTGTGGCGACTCTGGCTCTGCACTTTGACTGTTATCCTCCCCACTTTGTTCATCTGCATCGATCTGCTCGTTGCAATTCTGTCCAACTGCACAACGAATAAACTTCCACACATCCTCTCTCGACTCTATTTATTTAAAAGACTTTCCTCTTGAATCATTCTATCAATAATACTGTCCATATTTTGTCTGGTGGGCAACTTGCATTCATATTCTGAAATTCGACGCTTATCACCTGTTGAAGACCAGAATCATTAACTTTGGATGTTGGTCGACCACCACTGACAATCCAATGGGCAATACTGTTTGTAATATCAGTTTGGAGCATGGCTCTAAGTGGTTTGTTATGTCCCAATGCAATACAAATTGGCTTAATGATGTTTGTTCCGAGTTTTCTGCTTGTCCACCAACACTCTTCGACAACAACATGTTGTATTTCGCTAGATGTTTATGCTGTCGACGTATTCGAGCCATAAAAGACGAAGACTTTCTGGCAGTGAAAACAGTATACCTTCTCAACACCAATAACTTTATTGTCGTCCTCTTTAAAAGCAAAATTTAAAAGTCACCATTAACCGGTTTATAACCTTTCATTTAGAGTTGACCATTTTTGACATTAAAACGTGATAAAATGAAATTTCTGGTCCAACTCAATGCCGACATTGCTTCAGTAAGCAATACAAGAAATTAATCGAAATTTAATCGTCACAAAATAAATTAATCGCTAAAAAATTCTTAGCGATTAATCGTTATCATGGGCAGTCCCAATTTAATCAAAAGGTCACAAGATATATAGGGATCAAAAGGTCAAAATATAGAGAGGGATCGAATGGTCAAAATATATATAGGGATCACAAGGTCGCACATTTTCTGGTGATGAAACTTAATGGAATGCTTTTACTCAAAAAGAGATGTTTTCAGATCAATTTGAAAGCACTTTCTCTGTTTTCTTTAGTCTTTTTTAGGTATTACTTAAAAAATCCTATAAATTGTATATATTGCGCGATACTGTTTAAAATGACATTGTTCTGTTTGTTAATTGATAGCTTTGTTTAGTCAGCTTGTTAAGTTTTTTTTATATTCAGGGTCAGTCTAACAGCGGAAGCATATGCATCCTTAAGCCCCTTACGTTATTGTTGTGCTGTAATACTCAGGTTACGTTATAATTGTGCTGCAATACTCAGGTTACGTTATTGTTGTGCTGCAATACTCAGGTTATAAAATAAATTTTAAAAAGCCCGTGCGCAAACAGTTGGATAAGAAACACATGAAAGGTTCTTTGGTCCATGAGAAGGTGCACTTGGAGGAGTGCAATCACATTTCTCATGAAAACGACAAACACAAACGTGAACAAAGCAACAGTGAATTGTTAATTTGTTTGGCTTATAATAGATATTATAAATAATCCAGCATTAATATTAACTAATAATAATAATAATAATAATAATAATAATCATTAATAATATAACAAGTATGAATAGACGGAAAGCACGAACCACCTACCTCCACAAACCACTCCTGCAGGGCGTGTTTCTGAAGGCCACTGAAGTCGATCAAATGTTGGGCAACATTCCTCGCAGTTCTCACCGCAGGTGTTTCCTCCACAATCACATTTCAACATCTAACATTCAACAAAGCGTGACTGAAGCCAATGGTTATTGGAGCATTGCAATTAACCTCACCATGGTCTCGTAGTCCTTGATGCATCGACTGCCATAACCATAACACGCGCAGCTGCCGAGAATGGTGATGCTGCTGATGGAGTAGTAATACTGGAAACATTGTTCTCGAAGTTCTTCTCAACAATTTATAAATATTTTGAGTTCAATTTAACTGATTTAACGATTTTAATCAAAGTCATAAATTGATATTCGAACCGAATGCCTCCTAATGTACTGACTAACACCGTTCCTTTAGATGGGCAACCGCATACGAAGATGCAATCAAATTGAGTCTTTCGATATCAAGTTCCAACAATGGAAACACACGATGAGGTTAGTGTGCAAAAAATGTTCGGAAACATTCCAAACAACAGATGTGAGGAATAAGATATTTTCCATGTTTATTTATTTGCTCGAATTTTCAGATGTCTTACACCAAGCAGTTATCAAGGTGCATCCACTTCGGCTTTTGAAGATTTTTTGAACGCCTTGGGACTTCAGCAAATGTTCGCTTTAAGCGGATGATCATCGGATGCCAAGAACTTCGGATGTCACTTATTATTGGACACTCGCCTCATAATATATACGTGTGATAAGAAACACATTTTGTGTGAAAACACTATTGATTGCTTGTTTGTTTTTTGCCTGATATCAGCAGGAAGCAGATGCACAAAGGAGGAGAGATTCAAAAACCAACCGAATTAGGAGGGAGTGATTCAACATGGTCCATGATGTTATTAGATCCGTTAAAGGTGCTGGAAAATATTTGCATCTTTTGCAGCCTCAGTCGGACGTACCTTGCTCTGCTGAATTCCTGCAAAAGAATTTCCTCGGTGCATCCAATCAATCCATCAAGCATGAAGTATTTAATCGAACGCCTTCTTTTACTTTTCCACTCAACCAAAACGGAAAACAAATTTTCAGGAGAAGTATTTTTCAGGAAACGAATGAAGTGATAACAATTTTACAAGCAACAGCCTGAAGGATTATGTGCAGTCATTATCTCTAACTTCATCAGCCAATTATTGCTACCACTTTTATTCATCAACTTGTGAAACGAATTAACTTCATGTAACCATCGTTTGTTTAATTTGTAAAATCAATTTATATATAATCAGCAAGTTTATCATAAATTCTTTTCATAGACAATGCATGCATCTTCAAAAAATAACTTCCAATAAAATGATTTATGCTGAGATTGTCATGCCTAAGACATGTCTGGAAATAACTCAGCCAGCCTCAAATATTATCACGTTTTGAGATCAGCTCATACTTAACTTCTTGTGCTTCTAGCAGTAATAACAAATTAGGCCATCAATATGATCAATAATTATTATTATTATTATTATAAAATAATTATTTCAATGGCAGAGCAGATGTTTACACGAACGAGACATTGTCAAATAATGAACAATAATGTATAAATAATTTACTAACTGGAACCTCCCACAATGAGAATTTAGCACCTGGATCTTTACTCGGCAGAGATATGCGAATCTGCAATGGCAGATGAAAGTGCAGGTGATGGATCAAAAAAGGATTATTCGAATTTTAACCTTAAAAATATCGGCACCTGTTATGAGTATCACGTAACCCAGGCGGGACGAGCTAATGAAACCAGGGGTCATAACGACCCATGAAAATTTTGTTTATAATTTAAAATTCTCATCACACTCTTCTCCATCATGGAAGACAGCAACGAAACAACCAACCCTACCTGCCTGGCACAACAGGCAGGGATGCTTATAAATTATACGAGCAGTCCGTGGCTGTTTCTCGACAATTGTTAAGTTTTACAAAAGACTTTCTAATAAGATGCAAATTGAACTGATTCCAGATTTATGAATGCCATATCGTTACAGTCATTCATTTCTTCATTTATAATTATAATAAGTATTATTATAAAATACTTAATAATATTAATTAATTATATTTACTATTAAATTATTTACTCCATAGTAGAACAGTCAAAAAGCATATTTACAAATGATTAACTTTCAGTTGTTACCTCTCCATGGTGGATAGGATCAGGACGAGAAAACTCAGTCAAGCATTCCACCCCATCCTCCCTGGTTGCATTTAAACCTACGCTTTGAGGCTCAATCCATCTCCTGCACTCATCTTCCGTACTCGCAAAGTACTTCCATGGAAAGTACTCTTTGCCATCAATGGATCTCTCAAGAATCCAATTTCCTGGCCTTGGAGAATTTCCCGACTTGATGATGATGTGGGCAACTTGGTACATCTGCAACCGGATTGGAAATTATAAATGCCGCGTAATAGTTTAACATTGGTCGAACCAAGATGTCTGTTAGCATGGTTTGGCTTCGAACATACTCATGTAGGATTGTGACATGTTCAATCGAACGGCTCTCTGAAGTCACAGGCACGACACTCCTGTGCGCCACAGTGGATAGAGGGACAAAGTACATCTCGATTTGAGAACATAGTAAAACACGCTAAAAGTCATTAAATCCAAACTTCAGGTCAACGTT
This sequence comes from Hirudo medicinalis, assembly GCA_011800805.1. Taxonomy (NCBI): domain Eukaryota; kingdom Metazoa; phylum Annelida; class Clitellata; order Hirudinida; family Hirudinidae; genus Hirudo; species Hirudo medicinalis. The sequence continues at coordinate 260,196 of MPNW01000121.1, forward strand.
TAAATCGATGCGAGGAAGGAATTCTGTTACTTTACCTCTTTAATTTACAGACGCTTACAAGAGTGAAAGAATTCTTTAAGCAAATTGATATTTTGGCATGCAAGTTGGATCAGATGGTTGCGTAAAAGCAGCAGTCGTTACATGTCGTATTCGCCATGGACGTCATTTGGGGGCAGGAGTGGAAACGGTGCTTTTGCTTTTGGTGCTACATAAACACACTTATTACTATCAAATCAAAGGGCAATGATGATGCGAATGCAAGTGATTTGACAAACTTTCACAGACTTTCTTTTTTATAAATTAGCAAACATTTTCTGTAAAAAAAAAGTAACCTAGAATTGATTGAAATGCATAAATTATAAATGATTGAAACGCGCATATTATAATTGATTGAAGCACACATATTATAATTGATTGAAACGCGCATATTGTAATTGATTGAAATACGCATATTGCAATTGATTGAAATGCAGTCAGGACTCAAACCATGAGGATATCCCATTATTTCGTGATAACTCGCTAAACAAAAATTTGATTGTTGGTAAATTTTAGTATATTATGTAATTATATATTTGTGATTATCTCTTAAATTTTCAAGATATTTTCACGCATTAATTTAAAAATTTAGAAAACGTGATTTCGAGGTGTCAAATAACCATGAAAGACACTTTCCAAATCATCGTAATTAAGATGGACACATGTGAATAATGATTTACTTGTAATAATGACAAATCACGTGCTGAAATCGGTTTAGTTAAATTGCAATTTTCAACATCAACTAAATAATTTATTTACCCATTTATTGTATTAAAACATTAATAAAAATAATGTATAACCATTTTCATTAAAAAATATAACTAATTCCAATGCAGTTAGCCACATTTCAGCAACATCGGACATCGCCGTTAACATTAGAAACCTGTCTTAAGTCCAGAGTGATGGTCACCCAATTGAACCGAGGTCCCCTGGCAAGTGTTGGACTCTGCCACCAAGTCTTGGAATCTTGGAGCGCATGTAATATTTGGTAAGACTCGCCATTTTCTCCCAGGGAGCATACACTGCAGTTCAGCTTGTATTCCCTGTCTAAAGAGCCAACAGGCTGACAATAAGTCTCTGGACCAAACCAAGCGTCCCCACACGTAGCATTAGTCTGTATACGTGCAAAAGAGGCGATGTTCACAAGATGTTGTGGAAGTTCTACAAAATTAATAAGCAAATATCAATTATAATAAATAATATCAAACATTATTATCCCTTATTTGTCCAATGTTAAGCTTGTAAAATCAAATGAACAAGTAAAAAACATGGTTTAATTTCATTTTATTAGGTAATATTATAATATTTATTCAAAATCTAATAACACTAATGCATATAAGATCAAAAGCAAATTAAAGCTAATGCATCGATTAATCAAGTTTTCAAAGAGCTCGTTGGACGCGAAAAAATGCGTGACTAGTTTCTCACTGAGTGATGAGAGACCAAAATAAAAACCTCGAAAAATAATCTTGCGAGAAGCACAAGGAAGTGAGGGATGAGCAAGCTATAAATTTCCCTTGAGACCGTGAGCTGCAAAAACACAACATCAAAAGAAGGATAAAAGTGAGAAACTATGGATGGTTGCTGGTCCTGATTCTGCTTGAGCTTTTTTAGTTTCAAAAGCCGCGAAAGACAATACGTGGCCATAAATTAGACGCAGACATTGAAAATCCCACAAACACCGTTATTTCGACAGGAAGCGTCATATGGTTCGTAGAACAAATAAACACTTATACATATTATCGGCGGAATGAAACAAAGAAAGTCAAGGAAATGGCTAAAAATGGATAACGTTGGAATAAAATTATTTGCCAGGTTGGGATTATGTAACAACGGCCTAAATGCTTTTTACTGGGGTATTTCATATTCGGACATGCATTTATTAAATATTTATTGAAATTCCGGCATTTATTTACTAACCACCCCAAGCGTCGACATCGGAAGACTCGAATTTCAAAGTAGACAGGGATCCCGCGCACTCGGCATTGAACAAAAGAGGGGTTATGTTTATGTACAGTAAAATCAAGCTTAACGATCGCATTGTTTATCAGCTGTTTTTTTAAATTTTTATTTCATTATTTGCATTATATATAATTGCCTAAAATTACAAATTAGTGATTACTTAAAATCTTTAAAGTTATAAATCAACGATTTCAACTTCAGAAAATGTGAAGAAATTTTTCATCTATTATCCAAAAATTAAGTTTTCAAATGAAAGCATCCAGAAACGCCAAAGGAGTTGTTAGCAACTCCGGCAAAGAAGACTGATTCCAGGCAACATTTCAAACATTTTATCCCATTTTGCGGCCCTGTTAGCGCCCATGCATAAGTCGGTGTGAAACATCGCTTAAGGAACATATCACATGCATTCCCACGAAATGTTATTCGCTACATAAATACTCACCAGCAAACATTTCTTATTCAACTGATTCCTTCTTGATTAAAATTATTTGATTCATTAACAAATTAAACATTAAAAAGGCAACTGGAAATTCTATTTCCATTTTATATAAGAGACTGGATGTCGCAGAGGACTAAGAATTGAAATGTCCACAACTGGACTCAATCGAAGATCCAGAGTATATGTATATGAGCCTCCGACTAATTAATTCAATAATTTTGCAGAAAATTTGGAAATAATGCAAAGAATTAAGTCAGTTACAAGATCAATCAAAAATACAAATAACAAGTCAGTATTATAAATTTTTAATATTTTAAAGAATGATTTCAAACATATTTTTAATAATAAAATATAATTAAGAATTTGTTATATTTGAAGGAAGGATTTTCTCATAATTATCTTGCTGTCTGGGCATCAGAAACCTTTAATCTCATGATAAAATTATTGATTTTCTTGATTTTTAATCAAATTTTTGGACTATCGGCTACTTGATCTACTTTTGTTTTTTTCGACCTAGTAAATGCTGTTTCGTTTTGTTTTTTCGTTTCAAAAAAAAGTTAATTATACGGGCATAGAAATACTGTAAAGGAATCAGTAAAGGTTTTATAGAATAAATTGATAACAATGTTTTTTATTTCCAGTGTAAGAGGGTGGTTGAAAAACAATCTCTTCTAAATGGCGAGCTTACTTTAAGAAAACATATTTACAAATCATAAAAACGCACCCATACACTGCGCTTGTTACGTTAAACTTTTTAAACAGAAGTGACCTGTTTGGTCTGTCAGCAATGTGTGAGCAGCTTCTTTGAAACCCAGTAATTATTTGAAGCTATTAATTGAACTTTTACTCTAGTTTTTATATATGATTTTCATCAACGAAATTGGATTTAACAACTGAAGAACTTTAACAGCATCGTTGTCAAAGACCCTTCAGAGATGGTAACAAGGAACAGGCAAAATATTTAGCAGATATACGAAAGTGTAGAACAAAACTTTTTGTTTTTTTGTTTTGAGTTCGCACTCTTGTCTATATTCACCATTAACAAAATATATATAATTCTTTAATTTGGTCAAAATCTAACTTTACTGGAATATACTGCTGAAATTTTCATTAGCTGTTGATCATGGTCATTCGGGGTTTTTTTTGTGGCTTATGAGCCATGCATTTACTATTTTTTATTACTACAACAAGTCAGGTCATTATCTTGATCATTGTTTACAGTGTAATCAAAATGAAAATGTATTAAACTATTTATAACATTATTTAACAAGTATTACTTACTCAAGCAACACGGTGTACTGATAATTAGTTTAAAGTATTTGTATGGTTTAAAAGAGCAAATGTATGCAATAAAAATCTATTCGGTACAATTTTGCATGTTATACTAATTAAGCTTCTGATATATTTCTAGATAATCGAACCTGAAAATACAGCATGATAGATTCCATTATTCAAGATTATCTGTCAGTTGCCATAACTGTCATGGCATTTTGTGCTACAGTTTATTTATGGCCAAGGAAGAAGAGCATTGAACAAAAATGCGTAAATGACCTGGCCAAACAATCTATAGAGATTGAAGTTAGCAATCATTTACCTTATTCCTCGTCATATCTGACAGGCAGTTTAAGTTACTGTCAATTTCATATCAACCAGAGTATTTCCTGACTTTTACATTTTTTTTATATCAGGAGTAAGAAAGAGGAAATTTTATTTACATGACGTTAATTAACCAGTATTGATAAAGGTATAGTTTAAGGTCAGGATTGAACAGGTTGTTTTCGTTTTATAGCCTGGTGTTCGAGCAAGCATTTATGCAGACAAAGATGGAAATTTGGAAACTGGTTATTACGAAGGAGTTTACACTGTTTATGATGTTCTTCCAAGAGGACTAAAGATTTCGAGTTAGTTAAATTAGATTACAACGTTGGACTTAGCCCCTGATGCCTTTAATTCTTTTATAGATGATGGACCATGCTTTGGTCGTAGACATAAAAATTCAAAGAGATATTCTTGGATATCTTACAGTGAAGTATTGAGATTTGTTCTTAATGGTTGTGTCGTTTTGTTTGAAAAAATAGGGTGTGGTTGTAAATAATGTTGTTTGTAGATGTAATCAAAAATATAAATCTGGCGCTCGGCTTAGCTGAATGGGTCGCGTTCGACTGCGGCGTTATTGGCAACAGTCGTAATGTGTCGTCTTCGCAACCCAGCCTGCACCGCCCTTTGGAAGGGGCGCTATATAAATAGTAGAGCTATTAAAAATTACCCTCATATCCTATTCGGATATAAGGCTCTCAAAACATCGGCTAAATACAAATAAATCATCGATACAATTTTTCATTAAAAAAGAAGTGATTTAAGCGCTCCTGATGCTCACGCTTACGGCTCTACAAAAACAGACATATTATTATTAATGGTTGAAGGTCTACCATATGGCTCACAGATTTGGCTCAGCTCTCATAATCAAGGGATTAAATCCACAAACTACAACTCGTGTGGGAATATATGCCTATAATTGTCCGGAGGTAAAACTATCATTGTTTTAGAATTTGTTTTTCTTAAAAGGTGTTGCATTATTATTCACCAACAGTGGAACGTTGTTGCCCAAGCATGTTCAATGTTCAGCATGGTCATGGTGCCTCTTTATGACAGTTTGGGAAAAGATGTCTGCTCCTACATTATTAACCAGAGTAAATATGTTTAAAATATTTATGTTGTTAAATTGTATTTATTTACTCTGTTATCTTGCTAGTTATTAAACTTAAATATGAATAACTTTTTTTAAGCTGGACTGAGTTTAGTAGTGTGTGGCAATTGGACCAAAGCAAAGTTTCTCCTTGATAAGGCAGAATTCACCCCGAGCCTTAGCATCATCGTGATTATCAGCAATGAAGATTACAACAACACCACCACCATTTCTAATGCAGATGAGACAAGAAAATCGTCACTCTTTGTTCAAGTTGTTCGGTTCGCCAAGTCTGTGGATGTGGACATTATCTCATTTGAAGAGATGCTAGTAAGCACTTAAGTTTAATCGTATATGTTTTTTATATAACTAGTAATGTATACTTAATAATTAATTGTTCACTAATAACATTATTATTATTATTATTTTAATAATTATTTCTACATTTGCATTCTGATTTCTACATTATAAAAATAGTTAACGATCTCTCTTGAAAAACCCCTTTTGGCAATTTTCCTGAATTGTCATCAAAGTATTATTTGGTCGGAAAATGCAGAAGAGCAAGCTGATATTGATCTGAGAAAGTTATCAACTGAGTTACGGCCTGAGTAACTAGTAATAATAATAATAATAATAATAACTAGGAATTAATAGTTTAATTAAAAAAAACTTTGCCTGTGTATGGATATACATTAGTTTGATTTTCAGCAAATAGGATTGAGGGGACCAGAAGAACTAGTTGTGAGTACAATCAGTTGTATTTGTATTAATATAATATTTACTAACAAATTAGCTAACATTTGAATAATATTTATTCACCAGTTGCCCAAGCCAGAATCAGAGTATACCATTATATATACGAGTGGCACTACAGGTACTTTTTATGTTATTTCCATAGCGTAACTCTCTCGACATAAATGGGTATGCGCAGATGGAGGAGTCTTAATAATTTTTAATAAAGAAATCAAAGTATATATATTTTCTGGACAATATGATAGTGTTGAAATATAATATAGTAATAAATTATTCACTTCAAACCTATTGCAAGGTGATCCTAAAGGTGTTGTTTTGACTCACAAGGCTTTCGTTAACAACATAAATGGACTTGGAGCATGTGATCCAATCTGCAAAGTAATTAGCATTGAAGTCATTCAAGTAAATCCGAGCTCGTTCGTGTCGATGCACTTCATGTCGTGTTTAAACTGAAGGTTTGCATGACCCGACCTGATCATTTTACTGGAAAGGCCTGGATTGTTTTTAATATATATGACATTTTAAGATATAAGTAAATTACTTTGAGTCGCATGGTTGAAATCATTGGTATATGATGGTAGTGAACTTTTCATCATTATTCACTAGTTTAATCTTCAATAATATTTTTTATTTAATTAATCAATTAATTAGTTAATTATTCCTACCTCAATAATTTTCTTAAATTGGAATATTACAAATTACTTCAATGTACTTATATTGAAGTGGATCAACAGAAAAAATGTCATCCATCTTTCATATCTGCCTGCTGCACATGGTTTTGAACGAATGAACCAGGTTGGTGGAAAAGATGATTGTTACTTTAAAAAAATTTTATAATCGGTTGTTAAAGTAACTTAAGTACGTTCCAAATCGAGCTTCTTGTACTTGTCAATGGAGGAAGGATTGGTTTTGGATGTGGAGATATTAGTCGCCTGATGGAAGACATTGCAGCTCTTCGACCAACTGTTTTTGTGGCTGTTCCAAGAGTGTTGAACAGGATCCATGATAAAGTCACTTCTCCTGAACTTATTTATATATTAATATAATTCTACATTCATTTATAAAGTTTCAAATGTATGCTTGGAAATGTACTGAAGTAAAGAATATGATCACTGTCACTTAATAATTTTTAACTAAACTTTCAAAAGGTCAATCAGAGTTTGGAGAAGAACTTCACTCGTAGAATAATTTATAAGCTCGGAATGTGGAGAAAACTGGCATTGTTAAAACGGTTCGCCACCATTGAGATGATACATGTCACACAATGTGCTATCGATCAGCTGAAAATAGGAAATATAATTATGCACACTCCTAAACTGAAAACAGTTTTGTTTTCTACCAGGGGAATTATTACAAAAACTACTATTTGGGACTCAATGGTGTTTCATAAAATCCAACATCTTCTGGGTGATAGAATAGAACTTCTGGTCACGGGAGCAGCACCTCTTTCAGACCACGTTATGAACTTTGCAAGGGCAGCTTTAGGATGTCTTGTATGTAATACAATAATTGCCTTAGTAGCTTAATAGCCTTAACGGCTAGTGTGATTGCCTTAAAATTAAAAATTTCTAGGTTCAAGAGGGCTATGGTCTTACCGAGCTCTGTGGACCAACCACAGTAACCTTGCCTTATGAAACTAAATGCGGTAAGGTGCATTTAAACCTTCATTATGACATCAGGCCAGGGAGATACGTAATTGGTTATTCCACAATTAAATTTAGGTGTTGTGGGTCCTCCTCTTCCATGCTGCCACATCAAGTTGGTTGATGTTCCAGAATTTAATTTTTTTGTCAAGAACAATATTGGGGAAGTCAGTGAAACTTATTTTACTACTTTGTAATAGCATCTTAAAACAATTGGAATATTTATTTTCAATATAAATTGCCATCAACTTGCCTTAAGAATAAATAACTTAGTTGCTCTATTGTCAATCTGGCGATGTATCTGGCGATGATCAGATTATATGTAACTAGCTTTTTTAAGCTGGCTTCGCCAGTTATATACTTATATAAATTCAGCCAGCTGCTTGCCCTCGAAGAACTGGGCGATTAGGACTGTGCTCCAGCAACGGGACTCGAACCCGTGCCGCCATCGTGAGAGGCGAAGTCTTAAACATTAGACCATGCGGGAGCACAATGCTTCTTGCTTTCGGTAGCTCTCGAGTTTAAAGCTCGTATGCTATTTAGGAAAAGCATAAAGTTGGAAAACTTGAAAGTTGAAAACTAAAAATAGCACAGTTGACCTAAGAATGGCATAAAGAATGACGTGCGCAAATTTCAAGTCGCTACCGTTCACCACTTCGAAAGAGTTCTTCGGACAGACATATTCATGCACTTTCTGTTTTATATTATAGATTATACTTAATTTTACCAGTAGTGGTTTCTTTATGAGTTATTCTATTTAACGAGGATTTGTGGATTTATTTACCCCCTGAGAAGGATCTTCAAAAATTATGAAGAGTCCCCCTCCCAGTAGCTGCACTCCCATCGGAAGTGTACACTTACAAATAACCAAGTTATGTCAATTTGGTCATCAGATGACCAGCTGGGTAGATGTACCCCCGGCTGTTGGGCGACCCCCTCCCCCAGTGAAAAATTTCTGTATAAATCACTGCGAGGATTTGTAGTGAAATTGAGCCTTTTGTGTTATGTGTTATTGCCTGAGTTAGCAAATTTATTACTAATATTAATATTAAGTAGTAATATTAAATTACAACGAAATTATTTTTTAAACTTACTAAATATTGCTTAACAACAAACGAACTGCACAGATATGCATTAAAAGTTCAGCAATGATGAAAGAGTATTTCAAGGAACCGGGTAAGACTACCAAGGCCATTGATTCAGAGGGATTCTTGCACACTGGCGACATAGGGTCTTGGGATTCTGTTAGTCATAAAAATTGTGATATGTAATTGATAAACAAGCACTAATCAGGTATAAGTTGATATAATTTAAGAGATCAATACGTTGAATAACCAGAGTACTTCGTCTTAAAATTAAATGTTTTTACTTTTAACTTCAGAATGGCACTCTGAGAATCGTTGACAGGATTAAACAAATTTTTAAACTAGCGCAAGGAGAATATGTAGCACCTGAAGTTATTGAAAATGTTTACAAAGCCTGCAACTTCATAGCGCAAGTTTACGTCGATGGGAACAGCACTATGGTAATAATATGAATGGAACCTGCCGATTTCACGGAATTTCATCATTTTTCATGCAATCCAGTCAAATCCGGTGGCCATTGTGGTACCCGAGCAAGCTTATCTCATGATATGGGCGCAGAAAAGCTTTCCGACTGAAGTGACATTTGCTGAACTATGTAAAAATCAAGTGAGTGATCAAACTTAATAAAGGCAAGCTTTGCCATCCGTACTGTGTTTATATCTTTCAGAATGTCAAGAAGATGCTCTTAAATGAGATGCTGGCAGAGGGTAACCATGCTAAGCTAAAGGGTTACGAACAGGTAACTATGAAATATCATACTCCTTTTTGCTCAGGTGAAATTAGATAGCCAGAGGCCAACCATACTCAACCCATCCCACATCGTTTTTGACATTCACCTACAAACCTGACTTCAGAAGCCACATTTATTTCAGGTTAAAGAAATCTTTATAACCGACACACCTTTCTCTGTTGAAAATGGTCTGATGGCTTCAACCATGAAGCTCAAGCGTGGGATGATAAGACACAGATACAGAAAAGAACTATCTAGGATGTGCAACACTTGATATGAACTCGATACGTTCTAAAATATATTATTATTCGATGAGCCATTGAATACTGCCAGAATGTTTCTCACGCTTCTATGTAGCAGAAGTGACAAATTCTATTGAAGCTGTTTGTAAATCGTCATCAGGCCAGGCCAGAGACATGCACTCGGGTGCCTTACTGCTGTTTAGGATTTCGACATTCCAACAATTTTCAATGGCTACAACCTTTTCATAAAATATATATATATTCATTTTAATCATAAAACTGTTTAGACACCTCACCAAAATAATTTGATTTACTTAGCCAAATCATTTCGGGTTTACATCATTTTATCTTTCAGCTTAACAGTTTCTAAAAGCCACAAAAAAAAATGCTTCTTCTAGAGGGCACCTTTATAAGTTTTATAGGAAGGCTTCGGGAAGCTTAAAATATAATCACTTTAGGGGCCATTTTATGACGTCCATGCGGAAAGGGGGAAGTCCGAACAGAGCGCATGCTTATGGACGGGGGAGAGGGGGTTAGCAGGATGTGGACGTCCACAAACACAATAAACGTAGTAAACATATCGTAAAATAAAGCTACTGTTTTGACCCATAAATTGCGAGTGAGAACTAATAAATTTTAAACCTAGATGTGTTATTTTGAAGAAAATCATGAATCACTTAGAAAAAATTCTCAATTAATCTCAAGTCTAGAGTAACCAGTGCAAATGAAAATTTTGTTCAATAATTAGCAGCTGCTGGCAACCTACCATGTGCATTACGGATCGAACTGAAACTACTAATTTCAAGTACTTAATAGTCAAAACAACATTTATTATGGAATATCACAATGACTTTCGTTATGATGCCCCTCATTTAAATAATTTACATCGTACTTAAGAAATACGTAAATGGAATTTATCATTGATTTAAACTCCAAGAACTTGCTACTCTGACAATCAGTCCAACCACTAGCAACAATACCTAACCTAAGTAACCACTACAGAAGTAACACTTTGCACTCATCCATATGCCACTTTACAAGCATTACAAACCTTAATTTAACTGAAACACGACCCTCAGATGGGTATCCCATTAAGTTGTACAAACTTAGAACCAGCATCAATACTGACCACACTATAAACTCAAACACTTTCCTCAATGCATTACAAGAAAACTAAGATGTGAAACACAGTTTTATTATTCAATGAGCCATTGAACTATTAGAATGTTCCTCAAGCTCTGGCAGTGATTGAGACTTGCCAGACTCTGATGAGATTGTCTGTGTACCCAGCAAATAGGGTCTGTCCATCAGCAGACCAGGCTAAGGACAAGCACTCAGGTGCCTTATTGGTGTTCATGACTTCAGGTTTCAGTTCATCGACTACAACTTTTCCTTCAAGATCCTGTAAAACACAATTCGTACTATGAAATAAAAAATAAACCACATAGCTTGAAAATTAATACTTACCCAAATCTTAATGCTTGGTCCAGTGGCTGCACACAACCAGTACCTGTTGGGGCTGAAGCAAAGAGCATTGATAACATCGCCACCACCATCAAGAGTGTACAAGTGCTTGGCTTCATTCAGGTCCCATAGCATTGCTTGGCTATCCTAATAACAACAAATAACGTTTAGACACATACAAATTAATTTAGTGCATCATGTCTTTACCTTTCCTCCAGATGCACACAATGACCCATCAGGAGATACAGTGACAGTGTTGAGGGTTCCCTTGTGGCCATAATGGTTGGTCTTTATCTTGCAGTTTGTCAGGTTCCAAACCTAAAAGCATAAAACACAAAATACTAAAAAATGTACAAAGTATCTAGCAAACAATTCCATGTCAACATCGTCCTATGCATACCTTCACAATTTTGTCCCAACCACATGAAACAATCAATGGATTTTGAGTGTTTGGAGAGAACCTAACACACGTGGTCCAGCCAGCATGGCAATCTTCCTGAATGGTGTATTTGCAAACACCAAGAGTGTTCCACAGTTTAATGGTGCCATCTCTTGATCCAGAAACTATCTGCCTGTTGTCAGCAGAAAATGCAACGCTGAGGACATCCTTGGTGTGTCCAACAAAGCGCCTGGTGGTCTGACCACTGTACAAAAATAACAGAGTTGACGGGATTGTTCTTTCGTCTATATAAAGATAAATGTATCACTACTGACGTGCTAAGATCCCACAGCCTGAGAGTATGGTCCCAAGATCCTGATAGGGCAAACTGTCCATCAGAAGAGAGCACAACATCGCTCACGAAGTGACCATGTCCGTGCAAAGCCCTCTGTGGATATCCATACCTCACTTCATCTCTTGTCAAGCGCCAGCAAATAAGCTTCTTGTCTGAAGTGGGTAATGAACAATAGCTTAAATTCCATAAAATACGTTTGTAGGTACTAGTGTGACTTACCCCTTGAAGCAGAGAGAATCATGTCAGGGTACTGGGGAGTGGTAGCAATTTGGGTGACCCAACCATCGTGACCCTGAAGGGTCCCTCTCAATGTCATCTGCTCCGTCATGTCTCAACAGATAATGAGAACGTTTAAGAAATCCAAGCGTAGCCGATTCGTCGACGTACGACCGACGAGATAAACAAGCGGAAAAGGAACTCACACTAGATTCTAGATATGAAGTTATCGTTATATTTCGAATATTTTTAATTTATAAAAATGCAAATTGATTATATTAATTTTTTATTTTAATTTATTAAAGTTAAAGAAAAATTAATCTCATTGCCAGTTTGAATCAACAATAATAATAATATGTTAATCACCAGTCTGACGTTTTATTAAAAATATGTTAAATATGATATAAAAATTTTAATTTTAATTTTTTTAGTTAAACTTTTGGACCGTTTTGCAAAACGGCTCATACCGCATATAGTTGCTACGCTTTTTGTCCATATCTCATCCAAATTTATTGTATGTCATGAGTGCTTCATTAAAAAGTCGAAAAAGTAATATTAATTTATTTATTGTTTACGAACAGTTTCGCTCTGCATGTTTACGAGTATCGTTTTAGGATCCAAGATCGGAGATTTACAAAAATCGAAATCATCTCTAAGCTAACTTGCTATTCATTATTGGAAGATATATCTAAACGCTGCTACTCGAGTATTAATTTAATAAATTTTACATGATGGTTTAGAAGGAATATTCTCGCTTTATGTGCGAGTCTTTAACTTCTTGATTTTTGGCTCTGAAACGCATCGATGGTGTTGGATGATTGGTTGAACGACCGGGTTGTTGTTGGTTTGGCCATTATGCATTTGCGTTATTGTAACATGTTACGTTGGGCTCAGTTCAATTCAATTCAATTCAATTCAATTCAATTCAAATAAGACAATCTTTACGGTGGCGTAAGTCCGAATCGCAGGACCTCAAGGCCTCAGTTCGTGGTCATATTTGCTCTGTTGATCTGGGATTAGAGAAAATGCTCTGTCATTACATGGAATATCTATTATTTGAATATTAGTTACATTGCAATTTGATCTTTATTCTTTCATTTTATTTGTCTGGATGTCTTGTTTTGATAAAGCAAGAAGGTAAAATAAAGGACTTCACTTAGAAATGTGCTGAATGTTGTGTTGGATTTACATCATTAAAAGTGGATTTCAGCTATAAATAGATCAGCAGTAGATGTAACTGATTGTAATTTTTATAAATTGTAGTATGATTATGAATTAACCATTAAGAGAAGATAAGCTGTTTAAAAGTTAATACTATAAATTCCTAGTAGGGAATTCCTACCAGTGGCTTTCTGCTCTTGGTGGTTGAGATTTGGTGTTGGGATTTAGTTTTGGGAGGGCTCGTCCCCCATGTTCGTAATCGTTGACATATTTCAAAGCATGGTCCCTCCATAACTCATTTATTATGTTTTTGAGCTTTTATTAATTTATAGTTTTATTTTATTTTAATTTTATTATTATAGTTTTATTTATCTACCAAAGTAAAGTTGATTTAAACATCCAAGTATTTTGAGGAACTTTCACTGAGCTTGCTTAGCTGGGTGAGGCCACGGTCGTCACTTGTTACAGAGTGAGATAAATGTTGGAGTGAGATAAATGCTGTGGTGAGAGTCCGACGTACATTTCCAAGGGTTTCCCGTGATTTAACAATGAATTGGCGGCATTTAACCTTGTGATTGACGTTTTAGTAGTCAGTCGAATGATTTGAAGAGTTAGACTTGGGAGGCTTCACTAACAATTTGTTGACTAATTTTTGTTTAATCTTAGTAAAAGTTGTATTTTGTTTAAAATATCTTAAAGGACGATTTGATAAGTCGTAGCTCGAGAAATTTCGGGGCTTGCCAGGTTGTGTTAAATTAAATCGGTAAGGTATATTAGAAACTGATTGTTTACAAGAACTTCATTTTCAGATTAATATTTATGACAAGAATATAAAACTGAAATGGGATCCTTCATAATTCGCGGCTTGTTAGGAAACTTTTAAAGATCAGATGTTGGTAGTTGATCGTCGAATGAATATGTAGAAGCATAATGTAATATAAATAGCCTTCGTTGCAAGTTTCACATTGCTCGAGGTGCACGCCGTAACTAGACTCTAGCTGGTATTTCCATTTCTATTCGCAAAAACATCGCCATCGTCGTTATCCTCCTCACAACCACCGTCTGTGGCGCCATCGTCAAAGGTTTCATAAATTAGTGTAATTAGCCTAGTGATAATTTCAACAAATGCTGACCCTCGGAGATTCCAACAATTCGTAATTGGTTTCTTCAGGCATTACCGGGTCAACTTTTATTTAGGCCTCTTTCTTGTGTTTAGGGCTTCAAAACAAATGGCTAACGAAACATTGTTCATTCAAAAAAGACTCACCCCTTACAGGAAAGTTCCTTAAAGGAGGGATAGATCATACATGGTAATGCACATCCGTATATAACTCCCTCATCACGTAGTTACAAAGAATGCTGATTACACTTGTCGGGAATCATTATAAGCGTTCACATTCCTAATTTGTCGCTAGAAATAATTCTAAGTTTTAAACTCGACAGAACTTACTCAAGTCTGGATAAGCTGTTTATAAATAACCACGTGAAAGTTTGCTTTTGAAAAAGGTCTAATTTCTCTCGGTCATGGATGCAATGTACATCGTCCTTATCATTCTGGCGTTCACCATGGTCTTCTTCATGACTCTGTTTGCCCTCAAATATTCCGGATGTTGTGACAAATTCTCGAAGCACTTTCCAGTCAAGCATCAGTCTTTGTTCCACAAACCCGAACATTGTGAGACTTTTGAAGTTTTCATCGTTGAAGTATTGAATGGTTAAATGATGATATTTTTCAGCGAGGATTGAAAAACTTCCCGTGGCTTGGATTTGACTGAAATCGCCATCATTCGTTGCCATTCAACCATGCACCATCCGAGCCTTGAACAGTTTTTTCCCGAGCTTTCTTGTATTTGCTGTGTTTTGTTTCGATGTTTGAATGCTTAATTTCACTTTTAAATATCACGTACGTGCTGCGCACGCTTCGAAAGAAATCACTCGCGTCCGATTTTCGTTGAGACTCGACGCTTCTTTGAAACATTTATTTGCCGATGTTGCTTGGATCTCTCTTGTCATTAGGAGAAGCTTTCAGGTGAGGAGAGACAAAGATTAATTCAGGTGCCGCTCACACCTGGTCGAGGACAGCAGCAGCGTTTCGGTTCCACCAATTCCGATGGACGATTCCATGCTGAACGGATAGAAGATGCATCAGTTTTACTTGCAATCGTTGTTACTGTATTTATGATGATCTCATGGAGATACTGTTGGCTCGTTGATGATAACAGTTGTTTGTTTTTGATGGAGGCTCATCTTTTCATCCTCCTTGTTTTCTTGCCTGCAGGAGGTGAGGCTGCTTGGAAGTTATTTAAAATTGTCTTTAAAATCTTAAAAATGCGTATAAATTATAAATTATTTCGGATGTTAATCGTGTTGACCAAAGCACTTTGATCCTGTAAATAACAATATATAGTCATAATGATCATACAATGTAAATATACTGTTTTTGCCTGATATTTGTTGCAGTCGGCGGCGATCAACTTGCATTCCTATAAAATGTCATATTTATTATTTCAAACCAAACTCATTAGCTTAGAAATTAGAATTGTGGAAATGTAATTATTAAATGTTTTATTTATGAATTATGAAATTATATGTTCTTGACCCTAACCCTTGAATAACTTTGTAACTGATTGACTTTTAATTCTCGAGTTTCTGATGATCGGCATTGAATAAAATTCGAATTTTTATCGAAATTGTTAACGAAAATAAATCGTGAAAAGTGATGATGACTTGTCAACTGCTTCATGCATCGGTGACATGCGTGTGATGGTAAATGGCTTACAACAACTAAAACCTCGCATTCCTCATCTTACCGGATGTAATAGGCATCATCGTCACCATCATCATCATCATCGTTGTTGTTGTCATCATTGTCATCGTCATCACCATACCGACCAGATAGCTTAATGGCTACTTGTTATAAGGCATCCCCCTAATGTCCACTCGCGAAAGTCTCACATGAACGGAAGAGCGTCATTAATGGATGATGACCGAGAATGATGATGATGATGATGATGATGATGACGATGACGACGATGACGTAAATGGTTGCCATGGAAATTTCCGAACGTTTTCCTGACTACGACGTCGACGATGAGCCTCAGAGGAACTTATTCATGGCCACAAATTCCTAAAATTTCCAACAAACGCGTGGAATATTATCGTAATTATTGTCCCCATTTCATGCCGCTTTGTTGATGCAGTAATATTTGTGTTTAAAAAAAGAATCGATGACGGAATTCCCCGACCTCGTGGTTTTCCCGGAAAAACGAACAGTCCAGATCGGTTCCAGTGTGACATTCGTCTGCTTCGACAGCGGATTAACTGCTCCTACCCACCCACCTCGACAACCAATGAGGTGGCTCGATCCGGATCTCAAGGTCATCGGGTCAACTTCAGGCAGGTTGGTGTGGGTCGGAATGATTCAACGTCACATGGTAATTATGATACTGATGAGTTATTGTTACAATGCATGCTCCCTTAATGAGATTCCAACTAACGGTGATGATAACAGTTATAATTAATACGTGACCACGTGACTTGATGACATCATCAGACTTCGTCACGTCCACGAGGTTGGACTGGTGATTGTCATAATACGCTCGATGACTCATGGCAATTAACTCCGCCTTTTTCATATAATTAACTCCACCCACTTGCATCGTGAGTCATTCTCGCTTTAGTGTCATTAAGAGGAAGCAATGGCAGAACGTTGTTTATGTTTACGACTTAAAGGAGTCGAGTTCGAAACCAAGACACGACCTCAATTTGTAAGAAGGCAAGTCATAAGTTACATATATGCTAGAGTCTTGTTGTCCTTGATCAGTTATAAAAGTTAATAGATTAATTATTATTCATTAATTCATTATCATCGTCATCAGTACCATCATCGTCGTCATCATCATAGGCTTCAGTCGATTAAGAGAAAAGCACTTACTCAGGATTCACATGGAAATAATAAATGGGAGCCTTTCCATGCTGCACGTGACGAAAATCAGGTGGTCAGACCGTGGTAAATACAGGTGCACTAGGGGGTCAAGAAGGTACAAAAGGTCACCAAGAGGCCATGATCTCAGTATCGATGATTACAGGGAGGCTGAGAGCCGACTGTCCATTCAAGGTTGTTATTCTGATGCTTGACAGAAACGGTCTGATTGAAACTGTTTGATCGATGAATTTTGATTGAAACTATTTGATTGATGAATTTTGATTGAAACTGTTTGATTGATGAATTTTGATTGAAACTGATTGAGACTCGTAATCACCTCGTTGTCATGCAGACAAGAACATCATCGTCGGCAGAAAGCACCTTCCTTCTCAGTCTGTTACCGCCCACAGAGGTTCTGACGTCACACTTCCATGCTCACCTCCCGCAAACACAGAGTGGTTCTTCGGCTTACAACAAATAATTCCAGGTCATTCTCCACGTTTCCATGTCATCCATGCTTTTCTTTCTCTTTAATTATTCAAGCATTTTTTGCGCATTTAAGAAAGAAACATTTTTAATTGAAAATCAATTCCTTTAATGACGGTCCTTATCTCAACTTTCTTTCAGTTGAAGTTTCTTATCCTTGATTTGCAGGAAGTTAATTTTTAATTTTAATTTTTTTAAATTATAATTTAATAATACAATAATTCAAAAATTTAATAATTCAGTATTTTAATATTTTAATAATTCAATAATAATTAAACTTCTGTGGAAGCTCTCACGTACTGGACTGATCTGCGTACGTGTGCAATGACAGCAATAACAGTAACAACCATATTAACGTTGTTGTTAACGTTGCTACTGCTGCTGATCATCATCATCATCATCATCGTCGTCGTCGTCGTCATCATCATCATCATCATCGTGGTGGTGATAGTGATGATAGTTCTTCAGCAGCTTTCATTTCATTTAATTTTTCCTTTTTTGCTGAGGTTAATGAGTCACTTCCCATGATTTTAGAAGAATTTCAACCACACGTCTCGAAATAAAATGTCATTCGATGATGACGATTGTGATGACGATATCGATGAACATGACGACGACGATGAAAGGTAATGATAATGATTGGCAGGTGGAAGATATTCACTGGTGGAGGAAGGTCTCCACATCAAACAAGTATTACCGGAAGACGATGGTGAATACGAATGCACGACTGGAAGGAAGTTCCATAACATTCGACTTGTTGTGCTGGGTGAGCGATGATGATGATGATGGCGATGATGATGATGGTGGCGATGATGATGATAATGATGACGACGACGAAGGCACTGGCAATCAAGTCACGTGATCGATTTTAATTTACCTTGATATTTTTAGTGCGATACTAAGTTTTGATCACGACATTGTTCGATTGAACAACAGCAGTAACAACAACAACAACAATACAACAACACAACAACAACAATTGTTAAAAATAACAGCATCAATAAACGCAAGTACTCGTGCGTCTCGTACGTTTGTTTGTTTCAATGAGAGAGGAATTGGAGCCAGTCACGTGATCTGGATCGGTGCACACGATTGGTTGAATCCGATTAAAGGAAGATGACGACGAATTGATTAGCATAATGAATGTAATTAACATAATTAACAAAATAATAAACAAAATGTTAATCACCCCCAGCTCCTCCTGTGATCGAGCAACTGTTGCTTCCAAAGAAAGCAATCCTCGGACAAAACGTCAGCATCAAGTGTCAGCTTCATGGAAACACTCCAGTTCATTACCACTGGGCAAAGGTGGTTGTGATAATGGTCTTTGGGTGTGATGATGATGAATTAATGAATAATAATTAATCTATTAACTTTTATAACTGATCAAGGACTACCGATCAAGATGATGTTGATGATGACATCAAGTTAATGTCTGCAATCATTGTGATCGTTCTATTAACGCTCATGTAAATTTGCAATCCGATGATGATGATGATGATTGTGGTGATGTTGTCAATAAAGTTTGACATGATGATGAAGGTGATAAGCTAGATGGCGATGATGAAGGTGGTAATGTTGATAAATTGCTCCATTGTAAATCACGCCAACTTCCGCACGACACAAGCATTAACATGGATGCACGTGCTAATGACGACGACGACGACGACGATGACGATGATGATGATGATGATGATAATGATGATGATAATGATGATGATAATGATGATGACAGGAACAAAGAGTATCAGAGATGGTGAGAGTGAAGAAGAAGCTTTTGGAAAAGAGCGGTGAACTCGAGTTGATCGACGTACAGTTGGAAGATGAAGGCAGGTACTTCTGCCTGGTCAGCAACCAACTTGGATCTCATGAGTTGTCAGCTAAACTCAGAGTTCTATGTGGGTGGACTTGTTATTATTGTATGGTGTTTGTTATTATTGTATGTAGATGTGTTTGTTAGTATTGTATGTAGATGTGTTTGTTACTATTCATTCATTCATTTTTAATATGATCACTGTTACTATCACTTAAATGTTATGATCACTAATATTTATGAAATATTCATGATATATTTGTGATATACTATGATATATTTATTATATATTATGATATATTTATGATACATTATGATATATTATGATATATTATGGTATATTTATGATATATTATGATATATTTATGATATATTTATGATATATTATGGTATATTTATGATATATTTATGATATATTATGATATATTTATGATATATTTATGATATATTATGGTATATTTATGATATATTATGGTATATTTATGATATATTTATGATATATTATGATATATTTATGATATATTATGATATATTTATGATATATTATGGTATATTTATGATATATTATGGTATATTTATGATATATTATGATATATTTATGATATATTTATGATATATTATGATATATTTATGATATATTTATGATATATTATGCAACAGCAGATCCAATAATTGCCAACAGATTATGGATATGATGAATATATGATATATTTGTACATGATGAAAGCATAATATTACAATTATAAGTTAATAAAAATTATAATAATCAAATGATGACGATGTTGATGACGATTAGAGACCGACCGAATTTCTGCGGTTGGCTGCGTTTTCGAAGCCGAAAATTACCACACGATCAATTTCCACATAGTTTCGGTTTCGACTGAGACCAAAAATTCACACCGCGCTATTTTGAAAATATCACTTTCGCTGCATGTTTTGACCGATTGGTCGTTCTCAAGATGAAAATGATGATTCATATCAACGGAGTTAAAATTACTTTCTCCAGAATCAAAATCTCATAAAGGAAACAAACCCCTACAAATCCTGAACTTAAGCGAAGTAAAATAAATAAAGTAAATAAAATAACCTAATAACTCCTTTTAAACTTATTTTGTGCTTAAAAACTTTGCTGTTTGAAAACAAACACATCGCATGCTCCCCTTTTCTTCCTTCGCTTTGCTGCTTCTCCGTCATTCATTGGCCCCGAACAAGGACAAGAAGAAAAACAATAACTGTATTAATAATATTAACAACAATAATAATAATAATAATGATAATAATAATAATAACAACAAAGATAATAAGAATTAAAAATGTTGAAATATTGGCGTGAGTGATCATGTGAAAGTTGTTGCTTCCTTCAAAGGACATCAAGTGACATTCAGTTGAATGTCTGCAATTTTTAATTTAACATTCTAATGTCTGATGATGATGACGACGATGACGATGATGGCGATGATAATGTTGATTATGGTGACGATGACAGTAAACATGCAAAGAATATGATATTTTCAAAATTAAATAGCATATAGCAGGACGTATCGGAATGTAATTCAGAAATGTTTAACTAATAATTTTGTTAAAATGTGGTTTAAACGAGAATAATAGTAAAACATTAAGACGTTTAAAACAAATGAATACGTTTAAAGAAACAAGAAATTAATTAATCAAATGTTTTCCTCAGCACCTCCAGTGATAACGAGCGGCATGGTTGAAAGGGTGGTGGTGATGGTCGGCAGATCGGTTGAATTTGTCTGTGGATTTCAAGGACTCCCCACTCCGTATATTCATTGGAAACTGACGACATTGCAAGGAGAAACCATTCAGTCCAGTGAAGAGTTTGTGAGTTGACTGACGTCTCTGTCATCGTCGTGGTCCTCATCGTCATCGTCATCATCATCGTCATCGTCATCGTCATCATCACCACCAAGTTTTATGAGCATAGTTACGATAGCAAGGGTGCAGCATTAGTTGAGATTTATTGGTGCTTCCAGAGGAGACATGACCTCAGAGTGGATGTGAACGAAGGTGAAGGTCGAATCGGGATCAACTCCGTCAACAAGTCCTTGACCGGTAATGTCACGTGTGTGGCCACCAACGAAGCGGGATCATCATCAAGAACGTCCATGTTGTTGGTTGAACGTGAGTTGGTTGATAAAAATATCGAAGTACTTCTTTTTATTTTTTTTTAAAATTTTTCAATCTATATTCATATCAACAATCAATATCCAACAATATCAAAATTCTTATCAACCGAAACAGCAACATCCTCCATACTTTCGAACGACAACCAAATCCAGAGTAAACAACATTCGTTTTGCTAAAAAAAAACATTCAGTCGAGTGAAAAAAATGCCTCTTTCGTTTCGCCGTTTTGGGTTTTCTCCGTTTCGGGTTTTCTCTGTTTTTCTCGTCGTTCCCGAATTATTGATTAGCGATCGACCTAGACATAAAATCGTAAAGGAAACTTCCAAATCCACGTCCAGACGAACCATCGGCCACGGCATCTCCACTCCTCCAGTACGGATGGTCAGGAGAAATCAGGAAGTTCAAATGCTCGAGTGTTGCTTTTCCACTCGCAACTTTGAGTTGGTTTCACGACGATTTGTTCATCCACGTTGACGATTTCCACGAACAACACGTCACTCAGCTGTCCATCAACTCCCTCGAAAGTGTTCTGACGGTGGGTCCTCGTGAGGAGTGTGTTGTACTTTTGTTGCACTTCGACACACTTTGTTGTACTTAATAATTGTAAATGTAAATTTTAATCACAAAATGAAAATTGTTGTCAATCACTGGAATGGATTGCAGTTGCGTGATAAATATTAAAATATAAACTAATTAATTATTATTATTAATTATTGTTGTATTAATTATTATTATTATTTATTATTGTATTAATTATTATTACTATCAATGTTTCACGTCACCTGCATTCTCCAGGTAACCATCCCCGACAAAGCGACGTGGATCTTCGGCAATTACACGTGCATAGCGAAAAACATTCACGGACATTCAACAGGCAGTGTCACTCTCGTGCAAGCATGTGAGGAGCTTCTTTTCGGAATTTTGTGTAATTGGCTCCATTTTGAAGGACCACATTTTTGAGGAATTTACTGAAAACATTTGCTCTTCAATGCTTCTGGTCCGTGACCACCGCCACTTTCATCGTCGTCATAAATGCTAAAGTAACTGTAAATGTACCTCATCTATATAGCGCCTTATGCGTACAGTCAGATGTGTTTTTTTATTAACCATTCATATAGCGCTCCTTCCGAAGGGTGCTTGTGGAAGTGCCGGCTGGGTTTCGAACACGACACATTACGACTGTTGCCATTACCGCCGTATGCAAAATTGCAACCCATTAGTCACGTCATCGTCATCATCACCAGATCACAAAAAGAAATAAAACCACAAATGTAATGATGCTTGCAAACTGAAACTCTTCGCAATTATTGGATCTGCTGTTGCATAATATATCATAAATATATCATAATATATCATAAATATATCATAATATATCATAAATATTCATGTTGAGTGGTGAGTAATATCTTATTTACATAACCATTCGTGTTGAACGATGAAGCTCCAGTAATTTACAAATAAATACATTGAAATATTGTTGCTAAAATAATATCTTATTTACAGCGACATCAAATACTCAAAATAACGAAATTACACGATGAAAGTGTAACACGATGGGTGCCATAAAAGAACTGTTATCATTTACAGCTGATAACTTATCGGCCATTTTTATGACCCTTCCAATGTGATGTTTTCCCTCGCATGGAGAAAATCCATTCCATTCGGCGTCGTTCTCCTGGCGCCAACCTGCGCCAACCTGCTCTCCTTTGCACGCCTCACGAACAATGAAGGTGGATGAATACAAGGACCGCCCACGAATCAATTCATCTCATCAATTTAAGCTTCCTTTGTCACCGTGTCACGTTGCGGACTGGATTTTATTACTGACTACGTTTTTATCCTCACAAATTAAATTGTCAATTATTCTAGGTTACTGTATTTTTGTTTTACCTATCAACTAAATAACAAGTATTCTAATTCTAATGTTCATAATGCATTATATATGTTTATATGCAATTTATATATTTACAAGCATTATATACATTTACATGCATTATATATATTTATATGCATTGACACATTTGGTAGCATTCCAAATTGTTCCTGCTCCAAAAATGTAGAATTTCCATTCCTTCCTTATCTTATTAAGTATTCATGTGCTTAATACTACAAGTGTTACTACTACTACTGCAGCTAATAACAATAATAATGTTAATAATAATAATAACAATAATAATAATAGTAATCAAATAAATAAGTAGTTATAATAATATTAATAAATAACAACAACCATATTAATAATATAATAATATAATAATAATAATAATAATAATAATAATAATAATAATAATAATGAATGTTCATAATGCATTAGCTTATTGAATAATTCCACTGACAAAGTCACAACAGATAATTTGTTGCAGCAACAAATTAAACTCTTGCAACAGAAACATTTTTGACTCTCAATTCAGTCGGAGGATGATGACTCAATTATGGAAATTTAGTTAGCTTACAATTTTATTAAATTGAATTAATTTTTGAAAAAATAAAAGTCGCCCCTGAGGCTCCCGCAACATTTCAATACTCGAGGAAAAGCCGCACGAGGTCGTCATAACAGGGGGCTCACAAGGCAACCCTCTGCAGCCAATCAGCTGGTCTGTATCATACGAGGAACAGACACCAGGGTCCAAGCAACAAAGGGAAATCTTTTCGTTCGGTTTGTTTCATTTCTATCTCCTGAGAATCCAAACATTGCATGACATCAACTCCCCATCAATTGCATCCTCTTCATCTGATTTAAAACAATAAGATTACAGACGGCATCATAATCATCATCTCCGTCGTTGTCATCACTAACAACATACATAGTCATCATACTGCAGAGACAATTGTTTTTAATTATTTCTGGTTATCATCTGAACAGGGGAAGAAATTATCCTCAAGAACCTGAAAGCATCCACTGATTACACCGTCTATCTCTCCCTTAAAAACGCAGTTGGATATGGACAACCGACCAAATTCAAACTCCGCACTCCAGCCACTGGTACGACCTTACGGAACCTCACTTAACCTTGAAAATGTGTGTTGACATTTTATTTTACAAACAACGAAGTTTTATCAACAGATTCTCTCGGATCGAAGAACTTAAAACTCTTCTCCAACGAGAAGATGCACGTCAGCGATGCTTCCATATCCTCGGCAAGCTTTGACACGAAGATGAAGACGCACCAGGACTTTGAATCCAAGTTCAGCAGCATGAAGAAGGCCAAAAAGAAATCGAATCACGAAGGATCCAGCCATTTGGTTTGGGCAATCGCCACAGGACTTGTTCTGACAGTTGCCAGCAGCATCACCACTGCTTGTTTTTGCACAGTTTGGAGGCAAAGGAATAGGAAATGCCAAAATGCTTCAGACATCCTTTCGATTCGGGGTCAAATAAACTCGCCCATTCCCCCGAATTCAATTCTTCTCGTGCCAGTCTCAAACAGCGACCAGAATGGTCAACCAATCCTGACCAATGATGACGTCGAAACTTTGGCCTCAGAATTGGCTTCTCTTTCACAAGACACTCCCAGCAAGACAATCAAGTCCGAACATCCTTTCGGCACATTCCCAAGGCATTTCAAGCATAGCAAGGAGGAGAATCTTCAGTGTTTCTCACCGATTTTCACTCCTGCTTCGTCAAATAGAAGAAAAGCCGGCGATGCGGTTGATATTTTTGGAGCTCAATTTAGGAAAATTCAACCAGAGACCAGTAGGTCACCAACCTGTAATGCTCACTTATTCAGTCCTGCCAAGAAGGCTCACAATTTCATGCCCATCATTCTGGATTGCAATGGCGGAGAGGAAAGACATTCCAAAAAGTTCATTCCAGTCATCGAATCGAGGCTAAGAAAAAATTCCGCCAACGAAAGCTTTGCTACCTGCGGAGGATACAAAAGTGCTGACAATGTGGACGATGACATCGAGAGTGTGAGATGCAACACTCCATGCCACGAACGCTTTCATTCGAATCGTGCTTTTCCGAGCGATGAAGGCTCGATTCCAGCTTGTGCTTACCATCGAATGTCATTCGGAGCATGAGTCAGCTTAAATGATGACAAGTGACAAGATTTGGTGTTGCAATTGTTTTAATCTCAGATGTCTTCATCATTCCTTCAGGGAGTACATTAGAGTTAGGAACGTTATTTTAGGGGATGTTTATTTTTAAGAATTGTTTTCGATGTGGTGATAGAATTTATAAATCTATAGTCACAAATCTTTGGACCAAATAGATGAGATGGAAAATATATTTGTGCGTTGTTCCATTTTCTTGGTAGTTATTTCTATTTCTGATAGATACCAATTGGGCTCAAAGCTATTGCTTTAAAAACATTATTTTACAATCTTACAAAGGAAAGGGCCTAAAATGATGCACTCAATCTAAAAGCTTGTGGAGACAAATGTTCAGTGCTTGAGGTCCAAATCACTTTAGTTATGCGGTGGACTTTAATCAAATAAATAAATAATGTTCAAAGCTAACTTTAGATCCATTTTTGCAATTTATGAAAATCAATTCTTTGAACAATAAGAATAATAGTTAATTTATGTAGCGTTACTTTCTTAGCATCCTGGATTTAAAGATGATAGTCTTGAAATCTGTTGTCAAAGCAAAGAATATATTATAATTGAATTTATTTTAATGTTTTTTTATCAGCTAAAAAAATCAATTTTAAGCCATTTATTTTAAAATTCTAAATTTAGAGTCACATTTAAATACAACCCCTTGTTTTAGTAACAACGGTTGCCAAGTAGCATTTTAAATATAAACAATGGAAGAGAAGGAGGGGAAGAGTAGTTTAGGTCACATGGTTTCACAGGATTTACTTTGAAATTCCGTAAATAACGTAATCCTATTGCAGATGTAAAATTGTTTGAGCTTAAGAAGACAATTAGCGATGCATTCGACATATTCGATCGTGAGGGTAACAAGAAAATTAACACAAGGTTATTGTTGGATTATTGTCATCGTTGAATATTTAAAGAATAAATTGACTATTTGGGAACAGAGATGTGGGAACGGTTATCAGATCGCTGAACTGTTTTCCTAGTGAGGCTGACTTGCTGGAAATTTACAGAGAGGTTTTTTTTATTAGCGCGAATACAAGCAGCATGCTTTTCCTTCCAATAATTTTTTATTTGCACCTTTATTGCAGCTGGATGATGAAGATACTCCTGGCAGCGTAAAATATGATACTTTCCTTCCTTTCATGACGAAGGCTTTATTAGAATCAAAGTGAGAATTGAATTTCTAAACAAAAACAAAAACTGTTCTTGTTAAATGCAATGTATTCAAGGTATCGACCTGCATCTAAGAAAATGTTACTCAAAGCATTTAAAGTTATTGATGCAGAAAATCAAGGTTTTATCACAGTTGAACGACTGCAGAAATTGTTTATGGAAGAAGGTTAATTGGGTTTTATTTCAATTGATTTGTTTAGAATTCATTCTTTAAGATTTGTTACTGTGGCCAACTAAGCAGTCAACAATTAATGATTTAACTTTTCATTCCAATCCATCTGGCGTTTGATGCTAAATCGATGCTCTAGACAGTGCCGGATTTACCCAAGTGGGGTGTGGTGGTTGAGGCCCAGAAGCCTCCTGTCCTGTTGCCCCCCCCCCTGACAAGCAAAAAAATGGTTTCTTTGGTTGGTGGAGGCCCCTGTGCAGTGGCACATCCTGACCATGCCTAAATCTGGCACTGGTTCTAAATCACCTTTTCAATAAAGCAGCGTTCATCACTCAATGCAGGGCAATGGCATGAATGCACAAATTTCGTTAAGCAATAATTGATAAATTGGTTTAAAGTAGTTGTTTGTAGCATTAATTACAACTACTTTTATTCTCATCGAGGTGAACCTTTCACCCAGGATGAACTTGATGACATGCTGTCCATGGCAACAAGCACCGACACGGTCGATTACATGGAGTACTTGCACATCATAGCACATGAGGTGATTCTGCTATGATTACTGTGCATTAAACGAATTTTCTTTTTGATTTTTTATGCTGTAATTAGTTAATTCATTGAATAATTTTGAATCATCCAATCAAATGTTATTAATCACATAAACTTTTATTATTAATAAATCATGTGCTTTGATCGTTTAATTACGGAAAGTGAAACCGAATTTGTGATTTGACGGTGAAAATTGCCGATTTGCAGGGTTACAAAGCATAATTTTAAATCAGACTGAAGCAGGATTTTTTCAAAAGTTTGAGGTGAGAATTACTCGGGTTCTGATGATTTGATCGTCTTGACCTTGGTGGGCATGACCGTCGTGAATGTCTGTAGATAATTATATTTAATTTATGTTACATTTTGAATGACTTCATAATAATTTAAAACACCAGCTAAGAAATCAGAATACATTGACATTTTGTAGCATTTAGTTTGTTTCTTTCCAGATCTTATGGATGAATGATGATATTTGGAAATTGGAAGAATTTTGTTGAGTGGTTCCTTTCCTTGGATTGGAGGATTTTTTTGCTTAATTACTTACTTATTACATAAAATCATTAATAGAAAGCTGTTAATAAATTTCATAAATAAAACTTCAATCAAGTAATGTGTAAGATAATAATTTTAATGTAACTATGCTCATGATATCGGTATTCATTAGTATGAGGTAAATTAATATTTACGAGAATAAAGTATGCATAATGCATGAGGCACTGACCGAAACTTCTTCTGGACCAGTCACCGATTGGATGGCTCTGGATCTGAGCTGATCGATCAACTTTTCGGCCACGTTGGCTCTCGTTTCTGCCTCCTCCAAGTCACTCTGCATCTTCCTGTATTTGGCCAGGTTGATCTCAGAAAGTTGTTCCTGCAATACACATTTATTGTAATTAGGCCATATTATGCTAATGTTAGCTATTTCCGACCAATCATACGGATTCATCTAGCAATATTAATATGACAATATTCCAATCAAATAGATTGGGTGTACCTATTCAATAAAATAATCTTCACTTTATTGAACTCTGTTGAGTTAATGTATTTTTCGTTCAATTTGTCTTATAATGTTGAAGAAATTGAAACAGAATAAGCAAAAATAATGGATGATGCAGTGGATGCAAATCAACTTTTATGAAATGTTCAAGTGAAACCAACTCACAGCATCATCAAGTTGTTTTTTGTAGCCCTTGATTTTGACTTGCATCTTGTCAAGGAGATCGTTCAACCTGCTTTGTGCCCTCTGCTGCTCTTCAGCATGGAGATCAAGTTCGTGCAACTTCCTCTCCTGCTTCCTGACTGACTTATCCTTCTCCAGGACCTTCTGCCTCTCGTTCTCGAGCTCTGACTCGAGGTCGTGTACTCTCTGCTCGATGCGAACCCAGGCTGCTTTGCCACCGGACACTGCCATCTGTTCTGTGGCATCCAATCTTGCCTGTATTAGATCAAAGAATGCATGAGATTCTCGGAAAAATTAGTTTATGATCGAAAAAGAATAATTA
This sequence comes from Hirudo medicinalis, assembly GCA_011800805.1. NCBI lineage: Eukaryota > Metazoa > Annelida > Clitellata > Hirudinida > Hirudinidae > Hirudo > Hirudo medicinalis. The sequence goes on from MPNW01000121.1 coordinate 289,158, forward strand.
CTCTCAACCATAAAAAGGGTTCGAAGTTAATTCTAAAATTGAAAACATTAAAAAAAAAGTTAATAAATCCACAAAGTACCTGAAGATCTTTTATTTGGAGTTCAAGGATTCTCTTGACTTTCTCCAATTCACCAGTTCGTGCCTGTTCACGTTTGAACTCCTCAGTGAGTTGGTTGGAATCATTTGTGGCCTTCTTCAAGGCATCTTCCAATCTCTTCATGTTCAGTTGGTGGTCTTCATTCTCGCTCTGACGAGAATAGTTTATTGTAATGTTTACGAATAATTTATTACAATGTTTATAATTATTATTATTTTTATAAAGCACCATAAAGCGTGAGCATCGGGGAGCTTAGAGTGTTGCTTTCACTGTCGCTCGCAGGAACGCAATTAACTCTGAGCTAGTTTGCAGACCAAGAATAATGAATAATTATTAATTAGTAACTTTATCTACCCTGGTCTGCTGGAAATTGTTTTCCAGTTTCTTCTTGATTGTGGAGAGGTTCGAACAGTTGGCGTTAAGTTCGTTGATTTTTGCGGTTGCATCCTTCAACTCACTCTCCATCATTCTCCTGTTCCTGTCCAACGAGTCAACTTGGAGTCTGAGAACATCCACCTCATCCTTGAGAGAGTCGCTCTTCTGCATATGATTCTGCAGTTCTTCCTCTGCTTTCTTCCTCATCTGCTCCTCGTCTTCAAAGAGAGCCTGCAAAATCCACTCACATTTGATCCAACTCATCTCAGTATTCGATGCTTTAATCAAATAACTAATCAACTCGCGAAGCAAAAGTTCTCAATTAAGAACAAAATAATGAAAACAATTCCTCACTTGGAGGTCGACAAGTTGCTGCTGATACTTCTTGTGGATCTTGTCTGTGTCTCCCCTGGATTTGTTCATCCTGTCGATGGCCAGTTCAAGGTCACTGACCTTTTGTTCAAGTTCCTTCTTGGCTCTCAAAGCTTCCAGTTTGTTCTTTGATTCTCCGTCCAAAGTGGCTTGCATGTTCGCCAAGACTTTGTTCTGGGACTTCCTTTAGAAGTAATTCTATTCCTTCAATGCTTAGTTAAATAATAAGTGAATTTGTGAAGCGCCATAAGCGTAACCATCAGGAGCGCTTAGACCATTTATATAGCGCCGTGACCAAGATGCGCTTTGTGGCGCTGCAAGCTGGGTTGCGAACACGAGACGTAACGACTACTGCTTTTACAGTCGTTCGCAGAAACGCAAACCCTTTGAGCCAACTTGCACCCCCGACATATTCGACATTACTTAAAATGTAAAATAAAAGTTATTTAACATCCAGCAATTAACATTAATTAATTTTTAACATCCCTCACTGGTAATGACTGTTAACAAATTAATAATCCATATAAGTTCTACTTTAAAATTCAAGTTGACCTCTAAATGCCCTGGAAAAATAAACAACCTCATTTCGTCCATTTCTTCATCTTTTTCATAAAGCCTCCTTTCAAAGTCGTCCCTGGCGAGCACAACGTCCTGTTGAGCCCTCACAACCTTTGCTGCCTCCTTCTGAATGGCCAAGTCCTTCTCGCCAATGATGTTGTTCAGTTCTTGCTTTTCTGTTTCCAGCTTCTTGACGGTCTTTTCCATGTCCACGAGTTTCTGACCGGAGTGATCCAACTGCTGTTGGATGTCTCCAATTTCGACTGGAAAGCGTTGTCAAGTTAAGATAAACTTTTGGCAAAGTATGCAATAAATCGTTTAATGTGCAAATATTCAGTTACCCGACAGGTTTTTGTTTTCCCTTTTCAATCTTTCACTCAATTCCTTGGCCTCGTCCAATTGGTGACCGACCTTGACTGTCTCTTCCGCCTCAACCTTGGCTTCCTTGTTTGCTTCTTCCAGTTCAGTTTGTAGGTCTTCAACTTTCTTCTTCCAATCCTCGATGATCTTCTCGTACTGCTTGTGACGTTTTTCGTGCATAACAATTTCGTTTTGCAGCTGTTTAAAATTTAAGCCTTCGATTTGAAAATCACTGAAGAAAATAAGTAAATATGTAAACGTTTGTTTGTCTCCGACCTTTTCAATTTCCTCTTTGAGGACTTCCGCTGCAGCGTGTGCCTGACCTCTGGCTTTGTCCAAAGCCACCATTTTCCCAATCGTGGCATCGACCTTTGCCTCGGACTCCTGAAGTTTTTGAATGAATTTCTTCTTCAATTCCTCCACGTCTTCAGGTCTGATGGAGGCTGGGAGTTGAAAATAAAAGTGTTAAGTAACAAAATCATTATTTTTTAATTTAATGAACAGTAAAGTGTAATAAATTAATCAAACCTTCGTTGTTTTGGCACTTTTGTTGCCAAGTAGTAACTTCCATCGTCACCTTGTTGAGTCTCTTTTGAAGTTCTGCCTGCCTCTCCTTGTCATCCTCTTTCTCCTCTTTGAGAGCAGCTACCTCCTCGAGCAGGAATTTGTTTTCTTCTATCAGTCGTAAGACATTTTCTTCGCTTTCCCGAAGTTTCACCTTATTGTTAGGCACAAGTTGTTCTTATGAAAATTAACTTTTAATTATAATTTAATATAATCATAATAACAAATTAGTTATATTAACCTAGAACTGATGATGAAGCGCTTAATGAGCTGCAGAAATTTAATTTTAGATTTGATCTCGGAGTTTAAATGAGACGTGCTAACTAAGTATAATTGTAGGAGCAACACGATGTTCAAGCGCCTTAATACATAAACAATAACAATAATAACAACAATAACAACAGCAACAACAGACAACAACAACAACAACAATAATAATAATAATAATAATAATAATAATAATAATAATAACAATAATATTTCAATTATGATTGTGTCAACCATCTCAGTGAAAGATTAATTATTTTAAATTACGTCTGACCATTTAAACCGACAGTGGCATGCTATTATTATTATTTTTATTATTATTAATATTATTATTATTATTATCATCATCATCATTATTATTATTATTATCATTATTATTATTATCATCATTATTATTATTATTCTTATTTTAAAAAATATTTTTTGACATTTCTGCGATTGTTCTTAAAATCTGGAAAAGACAAATATGAATAATTCTGAAAATTTCATGAGGACATTTCAAATGAAGCCACTTTGAAACAGAAGATTTTTGGTAATAACCTTAAAAAAATGAAAATAACCAAATTATTTTACTTCGACTTTTGGAGATTTTTTTAAAGTCTCAATTAAAAATTTATTCACGAATATTCCTTTTTTATTTTTCTTATTTCTATAAATTCGTAAATATCGATTTAAAAATCGAAACGAAATAAAAACTCTTAAAATCATTTGCCACACATCGAGAACCATTCTCTCGATTTATTAATGCCCAATCAATGAGTCGATCAATGACCTCCTAATTAACATAAGGTCGATCAATAACCTCCTAATTAACATAAAGTTGATTAATATTAATTAGGCCGGATAGCTTCCAATCTGCTCGTGACTCACCTCGTCTTTAATGTTGACATTAGCTCCACACTGGATGAGAAGCCTGGCAATGTCAAGGTCGTTCTCAGCAACTCCTTGTAGGATGGCGTGATGCAGGGCAGTCTTGCCGTCCTGTTGAATCATCATCATCATCGTCATCATCGTCATCATCATCATCATCACCACCATTGTCCGACAAATTCGCAGGCACTCACAGTCCAATGACAACAAATAATGATAATGAAAGTGATACTACTACTACTACTACTACTACTACTACTACTACTACTACTACTACTACTACTACTACTACTACTACTACTACTACTACTACTACTACTACTACTACTACTACTACTACTACTACTACTACTNTAATTGTAGGAGCAACACGATGTTCAAGCGCCTTAATACATAAACAATAACAATAATAGCAACAATAATAACAGCAACAACAGCAACAACAACAACAACAATAATAATAATAATAATAATAAATTAATTACTTTCAATTCTTCCGCATTCTTTGTAAAAGCCTCTTTATCACCATTGACTTGAAGAAGTTCCTTTTCCAAATCTTCAATTTTCCTCTTGGCATCAGAAGCATCGATTTGTGATTTAGACCTTTGAGACTGAGCCTCGTTTGTCTCCTTTTGGAGGTTGCTCAGACGAACGTTCAAGTCTTTGATTTGATCTTCCAATGATTTTATGTGCTTCTCTGATTGTTGCTGATGAAAATGATTCGAGGTTAATGTTTATTAATATTTTAAGTTATAAACAAAATTACGTAGAATTTCTTCCTTCGTTTAAAGGACGGTTTAAAGGGATTTACAAAGTATTTCATGCAAGTTTTGTATTTCGGATTTCACTGATCTTGAATAAATATTTTCTAAGAGAATTTTTGTTAAATTCAACCGTTCAGTCGATAAATTATTTTAAAATCATTATCAAGCATCGAGCCAAAATCGCCTCAAATGTAAACCTTGGCAGTTTTCGAATCTTCCGACTTCTGTTTGAGTCCTTCCAATTCAAGTTGGAGCTGCAGTTTCTCCTTTTCACTCCTGAGATGCAGACGACAGCAACATGTTATTTGAGTTAATTGAAGCGTATATGTTATTTCTTATACTGTTTTATATTTTTGTATTTATCTTCTGATGTATTTTAAGCTACTTGTACAAAATATGAACGATCTGCGGAGATTAATTCAACAAAATAATAATAAAATAAATAACATTCTTAAAAAGTCTTCGCCGGGTCAGAAAATTACTTTTGTTTGTTTCTGTGCAATTCGTCGATTTGGTCCATCAACTGACCCACAGTTTCCTGGTGCTTCTTTTTGAAACTGACCAATTGAGCCTCTCCTTGAGACTGGCTTTCATCCAAAGATCTCGACAGATTCTGAAGTTGCATCTCGCGTTTCTTATTTTGATCGACCTGAAAGTTAAAGAATGATTTAATAAACAACTGAAATCTGGATTGAAATATGGTCCAGAAATTTTGGAAGAAATCAAATCGATGCAAACATCAGGAGTTCAAAGCCTCGCTGAACCAAATGATCACGAACATCAGAACATCAGAAATGAGCACCAAAATCTCAGCTAGAAAGCCATCGTAGACAACCCAGGCAATCATTCATGTTTTAAACTCTTTAGAATTCTTTTACATTTCATTTATATTTCCTCTAAATGAAAACTTTATATATAAAGTTTATATCAACACCGAGCAACGTTTATTACATAATCATTTGTTTCCAGCAATGTGCTTGTTGCCAGTTATTAACATTCATTGACAGGTTGATTTGATGATTACATTTATAAATATGCTAACTTAATTAATTATTCAGTTACCTGTTTGTGGAGTGCATCCTGTGCATCCTCCAACTTTTCCTTGAGAATGTTAATCTCCCTCTGCATATCGAGCCTCTGCTTCTCACCCTGCATCACATCGCCACAAACAAATCTAAACATTCCAAGCACTGGTAATGTATTTTACTGATCACTAATTTATTACATTAAGTTTATTATCATAATTTCCAACCTTTACACGGTTCGATTTTTCATTTTCTAGTTCAGTTTCCAAGTCTCTGATTCTCGTCTGCAGCAGATAATTATTGCGAGTCAAGAATAGCAGACGGTTAAAAATATTATTTAAAAATCATTACACCTACATCGAGTATGGATTTTGCCGATCCCTTCTGAGAAAAATCAGTCAGATAAGGACTGCTGGAGGAGGTGTACTGAGAGGAAGCAGACGTGTAATCAGTACTTGGGGCGTATGCACTTCTCGAACCAAGACTTGAAGTGTATGGGGAAGGTGACGAAAGTCCGTAAGAATCGGACAGGAACGAATAACTCGAAGGTTTGTAGGTCGAACCAGAGGATAAGGCTGCCATCCTTGCTGCTATTTCCTTGTCCAAGTCGTCTTCATCGATCTTAACAGAGGAAGTCAGCCTGGTTGAGGTTGTCGATGAGAGAGCATCGGGTTCAAGCGCAATCTTTTTGTTCATAAACTTTGTCATCGTCACAATCGAAGACTGAGGAGCACTGACGGGAGCAGATGGACTCTTGGATTCGTCCAAATCACTGCTCCATTTGTTCGTGACAACCTCGCTTTCGCCGGCATCGCCCAAGCCGACTGCAGATTGGAAAAGCAATGGAAAATAAAATCCATTTGAAAAAATGTAAAAGTAATTTGCAATAAATTAATAATTGCATAAATAAGTACTTAACATGCAAGCTCGAGTTTATGATCACCTGTCGTTTTGACGACATCGACTTTGACATCACCATTCTGCAGAGCATCTTCGTTTGCTGAAACTTTGGCATCGCTCGACATTTCTTCCACGACTTCAACTTTGCTTTGAACTTCGACTTCACTCTCAGACATTTTGTGCGCTTTTTAATGAACACCCACATAATAACGACGAGTTCAATATGCAGTTGTAAGTTGTTATTACAAACAGAATTCTCGAGAGAATTCTCTAACAAAACAAACATTAAAAAATTAGGTTCCATTAAATTAATTAATGAATACGTACTTTAAATAGATGCAATAACAGGCTCTAGTCCAGAAAGTCCACCATAAACTCAGACACTCGATTGCTGCAATGAGGATCTGCTAAATATTCGGACGAGGATGGATGGGCGGGTGGCAGAGGATCACAGCAAGAAACTGATGCGAACACTAGTAGTAGCGAACATGGAAATAAATATAGCTCCAGGAGGCAAGAATGTTCGGCTATCTGCTTACATCGTGTGCTGTTCGAGGCTTATGCAACCTTTTATGCTTCGACTGATACGCTTTCCAAATCGAATTTTAAACTCCCGAAACAAAACCTTTAAACCTAAAACCTGTTTCTAACAGAAACTTTAAAACTCAGATCTCAGATCAAACCTCTTTTAAATCATTCCAGATTTTAAAAATTAGATGAAACTTTGTTTAGATTCGAAGAAAAGAAATTTTCATTTGCAGAAGAGCAACTTTATAATGTTGAACCTTTAATGATGTGGTCTAACTCAGGACAAGCGGGTAAATCAAAGTATCATCAGACGTTTGAACGCTTTGCGTTAGGAAATATTACATGTGGGCTAAGTTGACATTTCAACAAAATAAGTCGGGTTACCGTTACTTGTCGATCAGGTTGATTTTTTAAAATTTTTGGCTTTTTCCTGAATTTTTCGATTATTTTTCAGGACCTTATTTGGTACCGGGCCAAACTGCTAACAAACGCAGTTTTAACATTAACTATGAGCAAGTCACTTGAAATAAAACTTGACCTTCTGTAGGTAGGACTATTTTTGTGATATCATCCCGCCACTTAGACATTAGAGAATGAGTCAACGAGTTAAAAGATTTTAACAAAAATAATCTGCCATGTTTAAGAAATTCTCCCAAATGTTCTGTGGCACAAAGTTTCTAGCGAGCAAAAAGTAAATGATTGATGACGACCAGGCCCCAGAAAATTCCTAGCAATAAATAAATCTTACAGGCGGTTTTCAGCTGAAGAACAAAAGACTTTCAAAACATTGCGTTCTGCTGGGAAATAAATTCAAAGTAATTTCACTGAAGCTCGAAAAGACCCTTAATTAACCGTTAGATGATAATTTTATGGCTTAAAAGATGAATCCAACAGGTCTCTAAGCTTTAAAAGTAAATTTAAGTAAATTTTAAATGGAAGAACTTTACCAACGAAAACAACAGAAGCAAAATGTAGAAACAAATCAAGCTCAGTGTATGCAAATAAGCAGTGCTTAGGATTTTAAAATGACAAAAATAAGTCTCGTGTAATTACTTTCCTTAAGTACAAAACAATTCAAGGTGATAACAGGGGGGAAACTGGGCAAAAACCCTTTAAAAACTTTATCTTCTTTTTAAGGAATGAACAAATCCCAAAATATAAAATCCTCTTGAAATCATAAGAAAAAAAGAGTTCCACGACAATTGCGCACATTGAACACAATAGAACAAATTAAGCAGAAATTATTGAAAATTGCATTTTGATGTAAAAATATTCAAATTTGTGACGAGTTTAATTGAAATGGGCCCATATGTTACGTCAATGGTAATGGAAAAGCAAAATTATACGCTGCTGGCGTTAGACATAACTTGATCAAAGCATGTTTCTCACGTGCAAAGTCTGGTAGCTAAACATATTGGTATCATCGCAAGAATTAGTCCATTTATTAATACTAAAGTAGCTTCTATTGTACTTTTCTCTTATTTATCCCTGTCTGACTTACTATAATATTGTACGGACCTCTACTTATCGTTCTCATTTAGAAAGGTTGAGCATGATTTAAAGTTTTACTACTGGCATGATTTAGAGATGAAGTAAGAGGTTTATTACATTAGAAAATTCGGGGAGTTTCCATGATGGTATGGAGAGGATATTCATGCGGTCAGACAGAATTAGCTTTCGGAGAGGAAAATTTGAATATAAAACCTGAAACCATTTCATAAATAAATTTTTAAAGATTAAAAAAAACATGGCTTATATATGCGTCAGCAATCGGTTTAGAGATTGACCTAAGTGGTCTAGGTTCCAGAGTGCGCCCCCCCGCCAAAGTGTTCTAGATCCGCCCCTGCTCCTAAACCTGAAAGAACACCGTCCACCATGTCCTTCGAATATCTTGTGAAACAGTAACATAAACTCCGAAACTCTCTGTGATCATCCAAGAATGGTATCGGGTCTTTACGGCATTTGTAAGATTTAAACACATTAACACCTTCAATAAAACTTTCAACTCGTTCAATCCTTTACATTCATCCCTTGGTGACATCAAGTAATTGTCGCAGCTGATCAGTGCAAAACCTTAGTGAGTTCTTGATTCTATAAAATCTGTGCTTAGCCACACACAAGCCAAATAAGTAAATCTTACAGGCAGTTTTCTGCTGCAGGACAAAAGCATTCCAAAACATTGCACTCCATTGGAAAAAAGGTCAGTAACTGCGCCGAAGCTCAAAATGTACTCGACTGACTCAAATGACTATTAGGTGATAATGGCTTAAATTGATAACTTTGATCACTAATGAAAACAACAAGAAGCAAATCGTGACCAGTTTAATGCTGATAAGGAATGTTTAGGAATGTAAAATGACAAAAATAAGTCTCCTGTAATTACTGAGCCCCTTACTTAAGTACAACAACAATTCAAGCTGATAACAAACATGGGAAACAGGGCTGCAACTCTTTAGAAACTTAAGCTTCTTTTTACTGGGTGAACAATTCTCAAAATATAAAATCTCCATGGAATCATAAGAGAAGAACTTAACTATAAAGAACAGCACATAAACAAATATTCTTGCAAGTATGGCTTATTATTAATATTATTAGTATTACCATCATCATCATCATCAGATGTCCCAGCTGAAGAGATGATGTTTGATGATCATATCACTGATGCCTTCCTGCAATGGTCTGCTCAAATCCTTCCTTATAGGAAGCTCCCAATCTTGGGAGAGATTAAATGCAAACTGAGCCAATATTCTGGAAAACAAATTATTAGCTCTTAAAATATTTACTCTGAAAGCAATGAAAATTCATGGAATGAAAGTAATTACAATCAAATGATAAAAACAACTGAACATAAAGTAAAATATAATAAAATAAATAATAACAAACAAAATAAATAATAACAAATAAAATAAATAATAATAAATAAAATAAATAATAATAAATAGCAAACAACAAAACAAAAGAAAACAAACCTCAACCAGTCCCCCAAACACCTCTCCTGAAATTGGGCTTTTATAAAACTTTTTCCAACAGAAGCGACAACATGGCAAACAAAAGTCCCTCACAACAAATTCGACAAAATAGAAATATTAATGAGAAATAACTAAGCATGGAATGAATAGAAAACAGAAATAAACAATTGAGCAGCACCTCAAGTTTCAATGGATTCTGTGGTTAAATATTGGATAATAATCCTAGCTGATGAAATCTCATGACTAGAAAATCTGGCATCGAATGAAGCTACATAAACAAGAAGAAGATTTGAATCTCAAATGGCAGCTGCAGGCAACGATCAGCTGAAAGTTATTAGTAAACGAGTAAACGAGCACGTGAGGCATTCGACGAGATGAAACCATCGGTCGTGGTTCTCACAAGTCCCAACTGAAGAGGTGATATTTGAGGAGCATGTCCGTGGCTCCCCGCTTCAACTCCTTGACGATCTTCTGACTGTGCTTCGGAAGTTCCCAGTCGGTCGACAAATTAAAAGAAAACGCGGACAACATCCTGGATGCAGGCCGTCAAAAAGCAACAAAAATTGAAAACAATAAAATTTAACACAACGAACCACATCCAATCAAAACAAATAAAATTTGAAATGAGACTCAAACTAATTTGCAACTACTGAACATAATTTCACATTATTTAATCAATTCGTCACAAAAATTCATTCAAGGTCAAACAAGTACTTGTTCTTCGCCTGACATTAATTTAGCATAATTTAGCATAATGCTGCATCAGTTCGTTAATTCAGAATAAGATCGTATGACAATTAAAAAATTGCAAATATGCAAATAAGCTTACCTGAGTTCACACTTGATTTGAACCCAACCAGGACTCCTCAAAAAGGACCATGGATGATACCACTTCTCAACCACCTCCACGCAAGAGCACAACGTTTCGAGCCACAAGTGGAGCACCTGCTCACTGTGCATAAATTACAAAGTCATTCATGCAGTGATCAGTTTGGCTCAAACTTCAAACAACATTCAAAGAAAGCAGGAATTTATGTGGCAAGATTGCATTGTTGCCAAAAGCTATGGAATGTCACAAACTCACAACATTCTTGGATGCCAAAGGGTTGATCGTGCATTGATATCATAAGACTTAACTACTTTGAAGCAATTCAAAGCATCACTCACTTGAGTCCACAACACATGAGGGATCTGAACTTGACGTCCATCTGCGCATGGACGTTGTCGTGCGTCGCATTCACCGAATGCACTGCCTGCAACGCATGGCGACTTGTGTGATGGTCAAAAAATAAAATCAAATAGCAACTTTAACAACAAAAAGAAAAACAACTCACTCTGTACAGGATTTCCTCTGGAGTGAGGACCTTACCATCTTCATCAAGTCTGAAATAAGTGAATAAATCAGCCAATGCTTTATATTACAAAAATATTAAAACTAAAACACCTTACAATTAAATGATTTAATCCCTTACTCTTTTGCATCACTCTACATCTGTCTATCACTTATATCACTGCAATTAATGTTAGTGGTCGGTCGTGACCCTCATTTTGTTGAAATTAAAAAAAAATAAATTAACAATAAACAAAACGAGTCAAAACCGGAACGTCTTGCAAAGAACAAGTCTCGAGTAAACAGAATCAAAATCCTTTTCGACTTCCTTCGTAGCAGCCTAAAACATCAAATACAAATCACCCTCAACTTGAAATAAGAAATCAGAAGATTAAAACAAATAGGTGGGTTGGGGTGGGTACCTCGTCAATGAATAACCAGGGGTGGCAAGGACCACCAAGAATTGATGGACGTTTCAAGCCATGCTCGAACACAGCTTTGAGGGCAGGACATAACCTTTGAAAATGGGAGGAGTTTTAGAAGAATGGTGCGTGCAAGCATTTCCGCACGAACACTCACACTCCTCTGACGATGTCGGTTATCATTTCGGTGACTGCGTCGTCTCCTGCCGAGGAGTAATTCTTGCTCCTCTCGTCCAACAACTCCACAAACTTTGCAGGAAACCATCCACGGAGACCGTTGAGCTCCCCAATCCAACAGTGGTCATCCCTCTGAGAAATTATCTGCATGTTTGCAAAGAAAATGCATTGGGAAGAATTGCAAAATGCATTCATTTAAAAATATTTTAAATGAAAATGGCTAACACTTTTAATAAATGATAAAAGTAATAACCACAACATATGTGAGTAAGTGGATGTGGACAAATCCATAATAAAAATGTGAAGATATTAAGCAGAGCAGCTAACAGTGATGATGTCATTTTTCTTGAATCCCAGTTCATCATCATCATGCCTTTCAAAATCCAATAAAGCTTTTGCTCTTTTCCTCCTCTTCCTCGAGACATTCACAAAATTTTCCAGGTCTTTGGCATGCGATTCCATCAAATAGTCGGCTTGAAGGTTCTGGAACGAAATGAATTTCAAAAACATTTCCAGTCACCAACGAGGAAAACAAGTTTTAAATTACAATTTTGCAGTTCTTAGGATCGAGAGATTGGAAGTGCCTGGCCACTTGAAGGATGGCCTCCCTCAAGTCGACGAGGATTTCGGTCTGTCGAATGTTCTTTGACTTTTCATTTTCAAAATCATCATCGGCACGCTCTCCCCAAAACATCATCGACAGCAAGGACTTGGAGTGCTTCAAATGCCTCTTATTCAGTTGCTGTTTGGAAAGAAGAAGCATTACAACACCAATCTCAGCAGTTCTGCATAAATTATTTTATTCTGTCATTTAGAAAACTTTTTTTTTATAAACAAATTGAAAGTTGTTTAAAGATTTAAATCATGCAAGGAATGGATAAAGATAAGCATGGTAATAGCTTCATTAAATTTGGATTTCAATATATTGATAAGACGATATCCTATCAGATAAGCTCGTGATGAGAACGTCAGCCTGACCTGTTTTGGAAGATTTTTGGCAAATTCTGGGTTGATGAGGCAGCCCTGGTCTGCCATGAGGTAGGCGAGGTGCTTCCTCCTCTGTGCATCGACACAGACGTCGGTTAACGAGCCAAATGACTTGAAGGCTACCTACATTAAATTTAATAGCAATCATTTGTATTTCACTGAGTCATATTCAGTTCTATTTCATGTGACATCAAGTGAGAAAATTTAATTACAGGTAAATGAAATGTTTTAGTCAATTTTTTTTATTGACGGTAAAAACCTCAATGAGTTCATCAACGTCCTGAACATCACCAGGAATGTCCGACAAAACATTGAAGATCTGAGCCGAGTTTTCAAGCTTTAGAATGTCCTTCTCCTTCGAAACATTTCAAAAACTTCTCTCATAAAAATTGTTTGCATTTAAGTGGCAAACCATTGAAAAATTGTTAAAATAAAATAGTTTCAAACACTGAGCAACAAACTCTGAGCTTGAGAGTGGCCAAAGTGATGAGGAAGAGGACGATGGATCCCTCGTAGAAAAGGACATCCCAGATTTTCAGAAGGACTCTTGTGTGAACCACACTTGCAAATATTGTCAGAAACCAGTGCAAGGTTATTAGAGAGAGTTCTGTATTTCAAATGAAATTAAATGTGTTCTCAATAATTTTCTTTAAATTACATAAAATAATTAAAAATAATACTGTTAAAGTCTTTATGACTTGCTTGATGCAAACATGAAACAATTTGACAAAAAATATCGTTTACCGATGTCATGTTCCTTCAGTTTGTTGTCAATTTCTGGAAGATAAGTCACCACCAGCTGTCTCAAAACACGCTGATCTGCCTGATGAACAAGCACATGGCTCAATATTACGCAATAACACGGATATCGACTATATTAAAAATTGACATGTCTGCATATTAGGGCTGCGAACGATTAATCAATTAAATTCGATTAAATACAAGCACATACATTCCAACTACTTTTAGCTGATCTGGTTGCATTGCAACTCTGCATTAGTCAGTATACACTACACACAATCATAAGATTATCCCTAGTTAGCTGAAACAATCAATGACTTAACTTCACACAAACACGTTGTAAATTCGTTTATTTGATTAAAAACTGAGAATTAATTTAATTATAAGCAAAAAAGGATGTTATTAAGTTTCCACCACAGGAGAGGATCCTCTGTTTCTGGAACGTGAGCTTCTTCATGGCATCGGCTCGGACTGTGCACTGCATCTCATTCATTGGCTGAGGACCGAGAGTCGGAGTCACTCAGCAATGGAGTAAGTTTTCGACTCTTCGGCACAGGTGATCTTGTCTCACTGTTTTTATCTTCTGTTGGATGTCCTACTCATTGTTTTCTATCATAGAAGGCTCTGAATGCATTTGACAATGCTGTTCATCTGCTTCTTGTTTATCTCTTCTTAGAAATGTGAGTTTCTTGTAAAGTCT
>MPNW01000121.1:308065-377245 GCA_011800805.1 Hirudo medicinalis
TGACTGGCTATTTAAGAAGCTAAGTCAGGGTATTCTTCCCTTCTCTCTCCAACTCTTCCGGCTACCTCGCTACGCTGCTATTCCAGCAGTTATGTTGTCAGTCGAAGCATTGTTGCCGTTGTTGTAATTAAACTTTGTAGCGAACTCGTCTTCGTCGTCAATGCCGCTGTCGCTACACTACAAGGATTCGTCCAACACAACCTCTCAATTCCTCTACTTTGGAGGCTTTTCGTGCCATTTACACGCTTTATGCACGATGTAGCAGAAATAATCCACCGTAACAATCCACAAATAATCAAGATTAAATATAATATAATTAAATATAAATATAATCTAGAGAAACAAACATGTAATTAACAAATTTGTTTCATTAATTCGAGGGGATGCGTCCGTCAGATGTAAACAAATTTTGTTTTTTGACATTACTAATTATGTTAATTACAATTCTCATAATCAACAATTAACAAATGCCATGAAAAACTAAGAAAAGGAGACGGGCGTTTCAGTTAAATGACCTAAAGTCTCTTCACGCATAACTCTTCATACAAAGAAGCAACCGCAGGACAAATTTCAACGTCTGCAGCGAATAAAACAAATGACACGAAAACATGAAAGTAACATCTAAACTCACAAAAATAGAATCGAAATAAACCTCTGAAAAATTATTCTATAACATCCAGTGATTCAAGATGGTCCTATTACTAATACTAAAGACTTGTGGCATGATTTGAACAATTTGTACAGATCAAAAAATAACCGCACGCCCCATCGACGCCAGAGTGCCTGTTAACCCCTGATTTGTGGTCTTGTCGCTGGAAGAAGAGCTTCCGGTGCTGGACGAGGAATTGCGGAAACTCAGGAACACCTTCGTGTACTTTTCAATCAAAAGTTTCAAAGGATGAGGCTGCAAGGCAAACAATTTAGTGGTCATTCACCTTTGTATCATTCCTATATACCTTCAAAATATCTAAGACCTTAATCTGAATTACAAGCAAAGCATACATTGTCAGTGAAGAGGTGGCTCATGTTCTGAACCAACAAGTTGCCATGTTTGAGTTCGACGAACTTTCTCTTTTCCTCCCTCACACCGACTCCAAGAACTTCGTTCAGTGGAATTATCCACAGATTCTCCTGTTCAATGGTAATTAATTATTGATGAGCATCAACTTATTTATTTCTACTACATCCAGTCTGACACAATAAATCAGCAAAAGCTCTCTGCATAAATTATAGGTAAGGTTTCTATGTATTACTATATAAGGTTTCTTTTGATATTACAATTACTTAAGTGTTATCACGATTAGTATCTAATCCCTGTTGATAACATTTGTAATGCATATCTTATTAATCTATTATTTAATAATAATAATAATAATCATCATCATCATCATCATCACCATCATCATCGTCATCATAGCAGCACAAGCTATTATATTATATTATTTTATATTATATTATATCATATTAATAATTTAATATTATTCAGAGATGAAGAACTTACCATCGTCTTCTCATGCAGGAAAGTCAATCCATTCTTGTTGACACCCAGAAGGCACTTACTGCTCACTTTTTGACTGCTCACATACTGAAAGAACCAATTGCCAATGAATATATTTGTAACAATATATTTATTATTTATTGTTAATGAATATACTAATAATGCAAGTACTTAATGTCAATCTCCTGCCTATTTTCATTAAACTTCAAAGCCAACTCACATTCAAGATGAAAAAGGTTGAACCAAAGAGAGGTAAGTGGGACAAGTTTTCTAAAAACATTTATTTGAATTTCCATAAACCAATTCGTTTAATATTAGTTATTTGTGATGGTCCTTAATAATGTAGAAATAATTCAATTTTAATAGAAATAAATATCTGTTGTAAATCAATAAGTCAAAATGAATTAATGAGTCAAAAGAAAACCTAAGAAGTATTGTTGAGATTGCTGAGATGAGATGTCTTTGTATTTCTTGAGCAGTTGCCCAAGCTTGGACTGCAGCTCTTGACTGTTATTAAAATGCCCGTGAACGTTTTTTGGCAAATATCTTTGCACTCCTTTCCTGCACGATTTGCATAAACGAGTCCATTTAAGTGGTTCGATTAATTTTACGAGTTCGCATTCATTCGTCACATGCCTCTACTTGATCTCTTTGAGAAATTATTTATTCTTAAATGTTCAATTGAAATTTAAATCGTACTTGTTTTGGAAATCCACAAAGTTGTCACTTTTCATAAGGAAGAAGCTCAGCTTAAGAATCATTTCCTGCAATACAATTCACATTTGTTATTGAGAGTCTCAATAGCCTTCATTTAGACTTTTTCTAAACCCACTCGCATATTGTAATAATTACAATAATTATAATTAACATTAATTATCAGAACTTCCTAAAGCTGTTGCCAAATGTTATCTCCATTGCGACAAATGTTTGCGCAAACCTCTAAATATGAGCATAAATTATAGATGAAGTCTAAACCTTGGTTTCATTCATGTTTTTGGGGGGCGGTGGCACGAGGAGACCGTCCAAATAATCGGGCCTACTCTGGGCGAACATGAGGTTGAGGTGAGAGGGAGTGATGCGGCCTGGCAGTGGAAATACCCAAGTGAATCGGCAGAAGAGGAACTGACACGGCCTTTCCTTCTGCGCAAAATCTGACACAATATCCATGACATAGGTCTCATCGTCGAGGGGAAACAGGGATCTTTCTGTAAGCAAATTGATATAATTTCAGAGTTGTAAATGTTTTGTTACTGATGTTGCTGTTATTGTTGCTATTCTGACCATTCCCATGGATGATGTATATGATGTACTCAGAACTTTCTGAACTGCCTCCGATATCAAAATTTTCACAAATCTGTTCGACAGCATCCTTCACGACCTGATCATAAAACATCCTGTCATTAACCTCTCAATTAATCTTTCAAGGTTTTTAAAATGAATTCAGGAATCTAGTCATCATAGTGAGCATATGAAGGTGCAAACATGAGCAAACATGGCTGGGGAGGTGGATGAATAAATTATTATATTATAATTATTATGTCATTATTATAACAAAAACTCAAATACTCACCATACTCGTTTCTGCAAAAATCCTGGTCATTGAATTACCGGGAATCGTGCAAATGATCTGCCTGGTGTATCTGCCAAGCTAAGATTAAGATCGAAGAAGCTTCATGATTTGTTAAAAATGAATAGCAAGTATTTAGACCAAGTCAGTAAGTAAAGGAGCTGTCAAAGCACTCGATATACCGTGATTGATGAAATCTCAGTCTTTTCAAGGGTTCCCTTTCTTCCTCCATACCTTATCGTCTGCTTCAAGTTATGTAAACATTTTTCTGCCAATTCTAAATAGAATATAGTTTCTCATTAAGAATTAATCACAATAATTTCATGTCAATCTAAGAACAGCAACTCTTTTATAAAATTAATGACATAATTTACAACTCATCTAAAATAAACAGGTTTCATTTTAATTCAGGTTAATTCATTTGCAACGAGGCAAAAAAGTGACCAACTGCAGTCCGGATTGTTCTGATCACGAGCAACCTCTTCGATGAATGAGAGCACGTAGGGTCTCAAGATGTCGTCACAGTCAAAGAATGAACAAAACATAAGCAGCAATCTCCATCCCTGCTGACAGCTGTCACTGTCAAAACCATGAATATTCATGAGATATTGTAATAGTGCTCTTGAATTGTGATCGATTTATTATGTAATGCATGAAGTCATGAAACTCACACAATATCAACTTTAATATCAACATTGAGATTATTATAACCTCATCATTAATATGCATCCTATTGAAGATTAATTGTAATTCATGGGGAAGCCAACTAATAAATTCTAATTAGCCTAAAAATATATTACAATTTATATCATTGATTAGTACTTTTCACCACTTAAAAACTTTGTTTCATTAGATTTATTGACTAATACCTATTTTATTCCTATTGTTAACAATCACTGTTACCTCTTGGGACTTTTGTTGGCAGTGAGTTGCTTGAGAATCTGGCAATAAGTTTCATTCCTGAGTTCCGGATGATCGTAGCAATGAGAGAATATGACGGACACCGAACTGTGCGAAGATTTCCCTTTCGTCAAAGGATAGTCGTGCATGTATTCCATGATGGCTGAAATGAATCCGATTTTAAATCATTCGTGCCATCGACGAATGCAGCTATTATTATGAAGCAGTTCATTAGTGGTTTAATTGAAAGTCGCTCACTTGAGGATGGAAATTGTTCCATAATTTGGATATATTATTTATAATAATCACTTGATACATAGTTAGGACAAGAATAAGTTCAAATTGAAATATGTTAGAATATAGTAATAATGACAACAACCAAACAATGCGAACCATTATGAAATTATTAGTGATCAATTTCTTAGGCAATTAATTATTAATTGCAAATTAACTGTCAAACACGAGCCATCAATGTTTAATAATTTTGTTGATTAAGAAGCCAACAAAAGACCAACATTTAAATATATTGACAGCAATCTTGTTGAGAGTGTCTGAAGTTATGTTTGTCAACGAGTCTTTAATGGGAGCCTGAAGCAGAAAAATGCAGATGAAACACAACGAACACAACTTTCTTTCTGACAAATCTATAAACTTGATTTATTGGACTAATTATCCTCATCTCGTCTACATTTGCAAAACGATTAAGTAATTATGGAAATTCTATCAACTTGAAATGAACAAAGTTTGACTTGTTGAATTTAAATGTCTCTTTACAATTATTTTTAACAAATCCAACCTTCGACCATTTGACTCTTTCTAAAAATTCCTGTCCTGACCAAACTTCACGTACTTTAATAAATAATAATTTGAGAAATCAATAAATAAATAACAACAATATTAATAATTCTGCAAATGATTTCCATCAACCAAGTTATTATGATCTTTTTGTTATTTAGTCAGACAAAACCACAAAACATGAAATTACAATGTTCATGTATTATATTATATATTTAATGATTTGAAGTAGTAAGTTATGTTACTTTTCTTTAGGTCTTTCTTCAATATTGACGACCTGTGAATTATTGTGGGTGTTCAAATAACAATTATAAATTAGCATTCAAAATAGTCAAAGAAGAGCACGTGACTGACATGGAGACATTCTTTCTGAAGTACTTCGATGCATATTCCAGCATGACGTGATGCTGCTTGGCCTCCTCAAACGAAGAATAACTTGGTTCTTTTAAGGTGTTCTGTGAAAGGACAATTTTAAATTATTATAAGTAATCCTAAGTAATTAATTAAACATTATAATGTATTTAAGTAGATTTAATGTAATATTAACTAATATAATATTTAATTAAATAATAATAACAAGGAAGTCATAAATTAGCAATCAACCAATCATCTTCTAACAACTGCTTCTCAATAATAAGTAGTTATTATACAAGTTAAAGGTGAACCTACATATAAAGAGAAGTCAGGCAGTGTGGTGTTCACTTCAAAAGTCTTGAAGGACAAAGGCACCTGGTGGATGGACATTGGAACGGCAAACTCTGCAGGAAACATTCCCACCTTTCCGTGAACGGCTCCGTACAGCCAACCTGGATTAACGATATCGACGTTACTCGTTTAAATTAATGACTGGTTTTGATTAGAATGTTTTCTGTTTTCATTCCACAGCAGTTGTTATTAATATTGAGATTCTCAATAACATACTACAACTGTGGCCAATTATATGTTATGTGGTTATTCAATAACCATCACCTTGCTCAAGTTCTTGATTCCTATTGGTGAGTTTAATAATATCCCCCTTGGCAAAGCTTAACAACTCGTTCTCATTTGTCGGATAATTCTGGATGGCTTTCACAAAAACAGAGTTCTGTAAACATACAATATTAATAGCATTCACAAATCCAGTAATTCCTAAAAAGAAAATGACATCGTATAATCAATAAATAGAATGTAATGTGTCATCGATTGCATTTACAATCCTTGCTTAGGTAATCAAGAGGTTTTAATTAGACATTTAACATGGATTTGGTGTTCCTTAGAAATCAATAAGAATTCCTTGCAGTTTAAATGATCTTATGGAGAAAGCCATCTCAGTAATCTAATTACATCAATGGCAATAGCAATATTCTATTGCTGATAATATTATCATGAAATGAAATTATTATACTAATAATAATATGCATGAGAACAGAATTAAGAATTTAAAATATATAATATTATTTGCCAATACCTGTTCAAGTTCAATGCAAAATGCTTCAATAAGATTTTGTGCTCTGGTTGCCTAAAAAGTAAAAAACAAATCATATTGATGGATGACTTCTGCAAAGTAAAATCAGGAAAATATTGAAAATGAAGAATTAATGGAAGTATTCGTAACAATGATTGCTCATCATTTGGCACAAATAACAATTGCACGAGTGCACTCGTGAAGCCTTCTTTAATTTCACAGCTTTAAATAAGACTATCTCATAACAAGTCAAGTTGAATGAGGTAATAACAAAGAACGTTCAAAAGTTATCTCGTAAACAAATTCACTTAGAACGCCTTCTTTATAAAATAAATGTTGACAACAGTAATGCTTCTATTTCAAGAGGATGATGCGCTATTCAGATGTAAATCATCTTCTAACCGATAAATCATTAGGCCGAGCGATGACAATAATTGATAACTGCATTAGTTCAAGTCGCATTTGAAAAGCCACGAACGAACCTGGTCAAAATAGAGTACGGCATATTTGTCGAGCTTGTAATGAAACTGCAGAGACCTCGGTTGGGGAACGCAGATGTCGACGATCTCTTCGTAGCTGAACGAGATGATCGTTCGAGGAATTTTACTCAATATTAACAATCATAACATAAGTCGACCTTTGCACGACTACTGTCATACTATTGTAGGTCATCAACAATACATTGATATGTATTCAACATTATGTAATAATTTATGATGTAATAGGGCTCCACCTGTTTGCCTCATGGTTAACCTAATTTAATGTTTTGGTGTATTGCTTATAATTTTCACCCAAGCTGCACAATCAGTCACAAATGAATTATGCATAACAAAACAAGATGGTGAGAATTGTGATACCTGATTCTCTCAATGACATCGAATCGTTCACGACCACTCTGGTCGACCTTGGCGAGAAATCTGACGCCCGAGTGACTTATGCCGAGGTATTGGACCGATGTCAGAAGGGATCCTCCCTGGATATCAAAAACAACTTGACAAAGTTGTCATGTCAACTAATTTCCAACATAAGGCTATTGAATTATTAACAGATAAATATTTATTTCGCTACCATAACGCAATATTATTCAATAGCCACTGCATCGTAATACTTGTTATTGCTATCATAAACATTCTCCATCAGATTTCTTAGCATGGTATTATTCACAAGTTATAAGTATTGAAGGTGATTTAAGGTTCTCAAAACAAAACGAGACTTACGGACACTTTGTAAATTCTACTGAAATAGTTAGGCCACTGTTTTGCAACCTCAAGGATGGTTGCTTTTTCTCTTGGGTTGTGGTTTTTCTTTGTGACAAAATCCAGATCCCTACAGCCTAAAAGAGATCATATTAAACTTTCTACATTCTCGTGCCGTCGACACTCACGAACAATCGAACAAACCCATTTTGGATTTAAGAGTGTTTTCATCTTCTTGGCTGATTCTGATGCACTTCTTGTCGAGGTCAGAAATGATTTGCAGATAAATGAATTCGTTTACAAGTTCGTTGGAGTTTGGCTCGTTTCTCGTGAAAATCTGAGTTTTAAAATTGGAATTATTAATAAAGTAGATTCCTGCAAATTGGTAAAGCCGGGACTATCGTCGGAAACGTTGTCATACTTCTTTCCTGGCACGTAAACTCCACAGAACTTTTCCATAAGTGAGATGAGATTGAGATGATCTGACATGTAGCTGTGTATCAGAGGTTAGCAATGTTGAAAGATCAAAGTATTCTCTATCATCTTCAATGTCATCCTCAGTGATTGCAGCAAAGTTGACAGTCTTGTTTGAGTGACCTTGAGAATTAATATCAGTAGTAATTGTGTTCCCCTGTCTCCTCATTGGAGAGGCTTCCTTTTTGGGCTGAGGAACACGTCTTAAGGCAGGACCTAAGACCGGCAAATCTTGCAATTGATTTTTGGCAAGAATAAACTGAGGACGAGGTATTGGAGACCTCCTCGCATCAGGATTAATCACTGAGGGAGCTGAGGGAATCAAATCGTAATTAAATTTAAATTTTCACCATTGCTTTTTATTAATGAATTTATGTTCTGTTGTAAAGATTACAGTAAAATAATCTCGATCATTGAATCAACGTACGCAAAGGAATGGAACCGAGTGCCGGTCGGTACATGGCTGCCGGCTGAAAAACATTTTGATGTTTTTAGTGTTTAATGCTAAAAAGATGCAAATATCTTCCAGTGCTTTGTGGCATTGTGTTCAATTTAATTATTCTGAGATTAATTAATAATATCAAAACATATTAGAAACATTCTAATTCTCCATTAAAATAATATTCTCAAAAACTTTTGTTACATAACTCATTGTTTAAATTTTGAATTTAAACATTCACTTAAACTGTTTAAATCGGTTCTAAATGTATATTTAGCTTATTGTTATTGCTTGGAACAGCTGATATTTGTGTAAAGCAGATATATATTGTATGGTCACTTAATGGCCAGTTCTAATTAATAATGTTGACGATGAAAACGACATAATCATCGTCTATTGTTAATAACTTCAAGTCTAAAAATAAATGCGAACCTTCTCATTGTCCCCAACACCTTTAAGCATTTTAGCAATCTCCCGAGCATTCATGTAATGCAATCCGTTGTCATCATTAAAGGCTGGTTTAAAGACATTCTCCACCCAATCTGACATGCTGACATCCTGAGAATCATTATCATTGGCACCATTTTCAAGTGGTTTTGCTTGCTGAGGACTTTTATCTGTTTGACTCAATTCTATGTCAACATATATTCTTTTCAGGCACTTTGGATTAATCCGGGTCAAGTCGAGAAGGGAATTTGAAGGGTGGTCCAATTGCTGAAGTTGTCCCCGGTTCTCGGATTCCAAGCACTTGACGAACCTTTCGTTTAACGGGCTTCTTTCGGACAAGCCGAGATCGGCGTATATTTTGTCGAAGGTTTTCAACGGTTTGTTGGCATTCGTGGCGTAAATGGAGTCACGACGATTAGAAAACTTGAAGAACAAGCTCGGATGCACGGGCAATCGCGGTGGAGCAGGAGCAAACTCCTTCAACTCCACGATCTCTGACATGTCTATCTCTTTCCATGTCAAGAGCTTCTCCAAGTTGCTTGCAGTCCTAAATTAATCAAGGAGTCACCAAACAATACAGAACAATCATTTAATAGAAAAAAATTAATAAAGCCTTTTAAGTACTTTAAATATAATATAATGTAACAAATGCCGATCTCACGATCGTTATGGTTTACCAATATTTTTACGCCTTATGTTGTTGCAAAAATAATGGCCAGTTTACTTTAAAAGGGGCTACTTTAAAATAAAACAACTCGATTGGCATTATCTTTATTAACCGAAGTAACATCCTTTAGAATCAATACACTTTTGCCATCTTGAGACAAGTTTTTCTATTCCAATTTTGTAAAACTCTGGGGCTCTGGACTCGACAATTTCTTTGAAGGCATTTTTTGGTGTTTTGAAGCATTTTTCATGCAAGAAGTTGTTGAGGAGTTTTAAAAAGTGATGGTCAGATGGCGAGAGATCCGGTGAATAGGGCTCGTAACCCAGTTCATTTCAGTTGAGATGGGTACCTCACCCATTGATGCTGCGACATGAGGGGCGGGCATTATTATGGAGAAGAATTGGGCCTTTTCTGTTGATCAATGCTGCAAGCAAACGCTGCACTTTCTGATGCATCTCGTTGATTCGAAGACAGTAATCTTTCTGCGGTAATCGTTTCACCTGGAGTTAGGAAATCATAGCGAATCAGTCCAGCTGCAGACCACCAAACATGAACGTCGCCAATTGTCGAGTCACAATTCGATCGAGGAATATATCATTATTGTTGCTTAAGATGAGAAGATGACACCTCAAAATGATGGATTTTTTTTTATTTTTGTTTAGATTGTGGGGCACCCACTTGTCGAGCTTCCTTACCTTTCCAAGTTGTCTTAAATGGCGAGAGATTGTTGAATGGTCCACTTTCAGTTCTTCAGTAATATCTCTGGTAGTTTTGAGTCCGAGTCAGCTTCAATTATTGCCCTCAGTCGATCGTTGTCAATGTCAGATGGACATCCCCGACCTGCTTCCCCGATACCCGACCCCGACCCGGGCATACCATTGTATTGCCAGCACGGAATTTTTAAAACCAACGACGTGTTGCATGCTCCGAAGTATTTCCTCACCCCACAATTCGATGATATTTCAAGTTGCTTCCATGGCACTATGGCCGAGTTTAGACTCGTGAAGCAAAATAATCCTTAATTCTTGTTTTGACAACATGATTAAAGAACGGTTTAATAAAGAGACTAACTCAACAATAGAATAATTATTGTTATTGATCAGATAGCGGAACGAATGATACTTAAAACGATATGCAACAGTCGGTAAGAAAAAAGTCCTTATTTCGAAACTGATTTGTAAAATTTCCAAAATTTAAAAACGGCCATTATTTTTGCAACAACCCAATCTAAATAGCAGGACCTTTGAGGTAATTCTTAGAGGATATGAAAAGAGGTTTAAACTTATTCGAAGCCTTCAAGTCTATCAAGTCAGTGCAGTTTTTCATTCAATAAAATAATAACAAGTACAAATATTATTTCATTTTACATTTTAAGGATATTAAATAAGCCCATGCTTTATTCTATCAATTAATTAGCCAAATTTTTTAATAAAGTGATTATTTTTAAGTGGATATTAATTTTAATATATTTTAGATTCCAACCTATTAGATCCCACTTTGTAGGCAAGCAGATGAGAATCTGTGGTGAGGTATTTCTCCTCAGTTTCAACTTCTTTAATGCCATCCAGCACAAAATCTGATCCAGACAAGAAACAACAAACATTTCCATCAACCAACTCCAGTGACCATCCACTATCATCCAGTTTTCTAAAAAGAAATTCCATTTTGAGGTTTTTTTTTTAGGTCTTCATTGTGCCTTCTTGGTTTTTGATATAAAAATAATCAATTCCATCAATTTGACCAATTAAAACAATCATGAATCCTGGACTTCAGTATTTAATTTATTGGCAACAAATTTCTGCAGATAAAATCAAACCTCTCTTGAAAGAGCTCGTCCATAAACTCCTCGGCGGTCATCCAAGAATCAACCTCCCTGCATATTTTGGTTCCTTAAATCACAAACAACTCAATTAAGCAACCCTTGAAGAGTCTCAACAAATATTTAACAAACCATCATAGAAGGAAGCTGTGAGTGCCATTGGAAGTCTCCTAAACAGAGCCATCCACTCCAGCTTGCAGGGAGGATGAGATCGATTGATCTCTTCAGGTACGTTCAAACCTCTCAGCAGGTTATTTTGGCAATAGGGAGCCAATGTTTCAGGACAGTAATGGGAGACATAACTGCAGGTGATCAAATAATTTTAAGCTCATAATGTCTTTTCATTAAAATCAAATTTTTAAATCAAGAAATTCATGTTTGATATATTGATAATAATTATTGTCCAAGTTAATACACTTTTTTGAAAAGCGAAAAATTTTTTCAGTGAAGAATGGACAGAAATATAAAAGTCAAACAGTGATATAAGAAAAAAAAATTAAAACACACCATGACACAATGCAGAATAAGAATGGCATTATAATAAGTTAACATGGAACCTAAGTTGAAGTGAATAACTAAAATATCAATTTGGTGATCAACAAATGCCACTCAAAGAGGAAAGACATCACAGAAGAAAAAGAGAATGACATGAGCAGTACTTGATGAGGTAATTAGAGAGGACTTGACTTGGGTGGAAGCATCCTCCACACAGAGTCATCATAAACCAAATTCTGTCGACCATGCTTGCTTTGAGCTTGTCTTTCATGAAAGCCTTGCTACAGATTTGTAAGAGTATCTCGTCTTTGAGTGGCAAAGTGTTGAGGCATTTGGAGATTATGAAGTTCACTGAGAGCATCTGAGTTACCAGTGAATCATTATCCTTGATCAAGTATCTCAGTAGCTAAAAATAACACATTAGTCCTGACATAGCACGGCTTCATGATAAAGCAGGTCGCTCGTCTTATTCATCCACTCACGAGTTTTGCTAATTCGAGAGTTGTTTTTGCGTCTTTCTCGGAGGCTTTCGCCAGGATCGGGTTCTCGTGGAAACCTTTCGGTATGCAAGCCATTGTACCCTGCAAAAACGTTGGTTCAACAAATATTGTTAATTATTTCACATATTGTGAAATAAAAAAACATTTATGAGTGTTAGCAACTAAAAAGCAATTGACAATTGTTTGGTTACTGGAAATGTACATTCTCATTAATAACATCAATAACAATCTTAATGGTGACTAATATAATAAACGAGAACAACGCAAATATGTCTGAAATGTAAAAATATTAATTTATTAATGATGACGCACATTTGCCGACCAAATTTATATCATCACGGCGAATGTAATATTACTCTCGGTTACGAGAAATTCATGCTAAACTTACGGGGCAGTAGACTTCGGCATACTTCTTGAAATCGAAACTGTCGACATCGAACGGCAGTTGCGGAGAGAAGATTGTCGGAGCGACGTGGGGCATTTGAACGAACGCGTCTTCGATGGATCCTTGGGTCGTGAATTAAACAAGTTCTACGTGCTAAGTTATTTGGACATTTCAAACTTAATATATTTAAATATGTCCACCTTGTTTGTATTCTAGTGTGCACATAACAAGACTGCATCTGCTAACCTGGATGTTCGCTTATTTGATAGGCAAGTGCTCTTGGAATTTCCAAGCTGTTGGCATTCACTTTGAAGGATATTTTTTCCTACAAATTATCCAACACTATTGTCATATTTCTAAAATTTAAATCTTTAAAAATAATAATAATAATAACAATAATAATAGTAATGATGATGATGATGATGGTAATAATAATAATAATAATAATTTTGATCCATTTTTTTAACTGTCATTGCATTATGCCAATTTTTTTCAATAGAAATAGCATTGGCAGCACATTCACACAAATGATTTCAAATAATGAGCTGCATTCACCACAGCTGCTCATTCTCAGACCAACATTAAGCAAATATTATAAGCAGATCAAGATTATGCTTCAGTTCCAACATTACTTCCTCATCAATGTGAGACTTTTAAGCACTTTCTTGTCGTGTTAATAACGAATAACAAATTATTCATGAGACATCCATTTTTACCTTAAGAACTTCATCAGGTAGTGGACCTTGGGCCTTAATTTCCTCAAATATTTTTGATCTCCTTGCTTTCATATCATCTTCAAACTTTTTCATCTGCTTTTGGTTGACTTCACAAACTCTGCTTCTGTCTTCTTCCATCTGTAGTGAATAGATATGGAATCACGATGGCATCACCGATAACGTTACGGCATCGTCGACATCATTATTCAATTCACTCAATTGCTTTCTCTGTTTGAAGATGTTGATTTGCTCAATTAAATTTTTAGTGCCAGTTGTTTGAGCAATTTAAATTCACATTTTTTGTGAATAAACTAATCAATATTTAAGAAATTATTTATCACTGGAAGTAATTGGTAGAAACAACATAGAACATTAAAAATTTGAAATATATATTTAAAATAAAAAATAATGTAACCAAACACACTCAAACACTCATGAGTGATTTCGTTACCTCCTCCTGAGTTGAATGAAAAATTTAAGGAACAAAAAATTATTTCACAATCCAAGCATAATCAAATCATCTTACTATACTGAAGAGTCATTATCTTTTTCCAACAATTCAACAGGTCAACAAATACCATTCCAAAATCATAACAACAAACCTTTTTGTATTCTTTCTGAGATATCAACCTCCTTATCTGTGCCTGAATAGCAACTGCAGCACCTACTATCTTGTTATAATTTTTCCTAGAAAGGTGAATAATATGATACATTCAAATATTTATACAATAGAATGATGACTTCAAGACCTGTACGACCTCAATATGCAATCCGAATTACCTGGCTATCCAGCCTCTCGTGGAAGCCTGCAACCTGAGAACGGCACGTTTGTTTCTTAACAGCTGCTCCCTGGCAAGCCGTCCTCGTGCATATTTCTGAAACACCAGGGCAGCTTTGACCAGAAACTTACTTTTGGCCTTAACGAGATGGCCCAGAAAGTCTTCTCTCATGAAAACCTTAAGTAATTTTTAATTACTTCAACTGAGGAACAGCCGAACGGTGTCGTCGGATTCAGATATAAAAATATCTTTATTCAATTACTCAAAGTTAACAAAATTCTGATGAAAAATAAGCAAAATTCACTTTTGTTTTCCCGATTTCCCAACTGTTCTTCCAAACCTGTGCTTGATTTTCAAGTATTGACTGACAAATGAAGTGGAGGTTTGCCTCAGTAACATTCAAAGGACTGCTCATTGTTGGTGGCAAGAGAGATCTGAATCTGATCAAAGTAAATTTATTGGTAAATAATGTCAACGCGACACCAAGACAAACATAATACGAACGCAAACGATAACCATGTGACGAAATATCACTTAATGACGTGGTTAATACTACATTCATTAAGATGATTTATTACATCGTCAGAGTTTGAGATCATGCTTCAATGCAAGTTGCTTTTTAGGCAGCAATAAATAATTATTGCTTGTGGTAATTCCAACTTAAGTTTTACATAATTTACTTCGCGAGTTTGTGACATAACCAAGCACAATCGAACGAGCCGATCGATGCTGCTGCAAAAAACATTGTGTTCGTACTTTTGGTAGAAAATAAAGAATTTCTGCCGGACACAAAAGCCCAGCTTCCTGATTTTAACAGTTTCAAGCATGCCAGTGGCCCGAAGTTGGTTGAGAACCAAATGATCCTGAAACAACATGGAGTGCTTTGTGTTGTTTGGCTTGATGCACCTGATGAACCATGGGTTGCACCTACAAACCAAAGAAGGTTCTATTTGCAAATTCATAAAAATTCTGAAAAATGATATATAAAGGGTTACACATACTTCATCATTTCTAGGAGGGATTGAAGAGAATCATGAAAGAGTGATGAGACGGTACCACTCCTGGCCTTGGTACTCATGGTACTTCTTGTGCCATTTTTAAGAAGCTCGTCCCTGTTTCTTAATTCGAGGTCCTGTCCAAAAAAATCAGACACAAAAGCATCCTCACTCTCCAAGAGGAATAACAGAACTTCTGTCTTCAGAGATTCCCTGTTTTTGTCCAGGAAGTTGACAACCTTCAGTAATGAACAATGATCATGACAAGTATTTAATTTTCTCTTAATGAAAATAAAGTATGACAGTAGAGGAATTACGTTGTAAGTCACGAGGCCTGCGTAATGTTTGATGGAGAATTCAGGATCTGCCATTCTTGGCTTGGCATAATGGTTGTTAGAACCATGTTTGTTGTGGCACTTCTCTAGAAATGACAGATCAGAGCCCTAACAATACAAATTCAAATTGTCACAATTTATCACAATTATGATAATTCATGTCATATAAATTAACAAACATTTGGAAAATAGCTTTCTTCATCAAGCAAATGGAAAATTCCATGTGGCTTCTTGGCAATTAGGTCGACCACAGGTTGGTTGTCCTGAAAATCAATTGTATACCAAGTCACCCCCTCTTTTGCATATTCCTCCTGCTCAATCTTGAAGATGTGTTTGTTGAAGTAATATTGGAGAGATTCATTTGCATAATTTATGCAGAGTTGTTCAAAACTGTTGAACATCAGATCCTAAAAATAAGAATGGATCGAATGATTCAAATGCTTGTCAGTCAATAAAGATAACAACATAAATATAAATATAATCAAAAGTCTAAACAACAGATAATTCAGAGGGCTACGTTCACCTCAAAGCCGAAGATATCCAGGATGGCAATAGAGTTTAGGTTGTCGAGGTTCGAGTCATGCTTTGAATTTGAGTTTATTTTTTTCACCAGCCAATTAAATATGTGGTGATACAAGGCCTTTGCTATCGAGTCCCTAGAAATGGTTAACACTAATCAAATAGCATAAGGTTAATGAATCTCAATCATCATCAGCACACTTTATCATAACTTTGGTTATAACTCCTAATTATAGCAAATACGAGATTCAGTGGGCCTCTGATCCTTTTGACCTCAGAAAGCAAAGCTTTTAGCAAGGGGTCACAAATTTTGATCCTTGGAACCCTCTAAATGCTTCCATATTTTCCACTTGTTTCCAATGTTGATTTCTTAGCTTTTAGTTTCTAATGCGTAATGTCGATTACTCTTAATGTCAATGCACATTTCTTTAACCCTACCCTGTCAGTCATCACTTTTTTAACAGAATAATGAAACAAATTTGGCAAGCTCACCTCACATCAATAGCTTGGTCTTTTGTGAGAGGTATAATCATTTTCTCATTCCTGGCCTCCTGCATTTACCAAAGAATAATTACAAGTTTCAGAAAAAATTTCAAAAAGTCATGTAATTCCTGGTGACTAACTGTGATTCTTTTGGTCAAAACACGCTTGAGACCTTCAAAAGGAACTTTCAAAAGTTCCCCCACTATCCTGCAGTTTGATTCGGTTGCAAGCGAAACTCCTTCCATTCCATGAGCACTCTATAAAACCATTGATCCAATTCAATGGTACATGCAATTCTAAACATGGATTTCTGAAATACCAATAAAACAACCAACTTCTGTTTGCGTAAATGTTACATTCCCGAGGTGCAAAACTGCCGAAAGAATCTTAAACGTTCCATTCATTTCTTCGTCGGTGAATTTGTGATGCTGAAAAGCTCTCTGGACATTATTAAAATTTGCCAGGTCATCTCTTGAATCAATAATGGCATCTCTCCCCTAAAATAAATTTGGTTGCAGACTAGTTTAATATTAATTTAATAAAAGTTACAGACATGGTTGAGGTAGGCAAAGTCCTCAATTTTTGATAAATGCAATTTTGATTTGATGTTACTTGGTAAGCCTCTGAACATTTCATAGAAAAAGTGATAATTCCTCTCTCCAGGAAGCTGCAAACAGTTTGAAGATACATAAACGTTGCCCTATTCATAGTTTAAGGATTCCTACTTGTTTAACAATGCGTGATCTTTCAAGCAAATATTTATTCGTTTTTGATCCTACCATTGCACCACTAAAAATCGAAATTTAAAAAATGTATAAACTTTAAACCATTTGCAAGATCTTTTCAAAGGTGTTAAAAATTCCTACTTTGCAAAATAAAGCAGTACATATTTTCCAAATCTGCTGGAATTATCGTTTATTACTGTTCGGGCATTGCCAAACGATTCAAGGATTGGATTTGCTTCGAGGATCTGTTCAGTAACAGTACTCTTTCCACTTTTGTTGCTAATTTTGGCTAAGAAATGCATCAATAACTTGGTGCTTTCTGTTTTGCCTGAACCACTTTCACCACTGTTAGACATTTTAAATAATAAATAAAATAAAACTTTCATGCAGTTAATAATAATCATCGTGGCATAATATATTACCTAATGACCACGACTTGGTCCTCCTTTTCATCTTTCATGTGCCGGTATGCTTCATTCCCTTGGCAAAATAAGTGCCTGAATAAGAAAATCTAAGAATTGCTCAATCGTACCCAGTGGCTTTATCATAATTTGATTTTGATATTTTACGAACATAAAACACAAGCGAACAAAAATTAAAAGGCAAAACAACTGAAACATAAAAAAACAAAGATTTACAAAAGCAAAACCTAAAGGGTTCAAATCCCCCATCTGAATAAAAGAAATTCAAATGAAAGATGAGAATTCTTACGACAACAAAACTAACAGACAAGAGAATGGTACAAGATGGAAGAAATTACCAGATATTTAAGTAACTAAATGCCTAGATATATAGTGACTTGAATGTTTTTTTATGTTTTGTTTAATGGGCCGAACGAGCAAACAAAACATCTTGAGATGAAAATAAAATTATATCGGGTGAAGGGCTAGAATGTTGATGTGGTTATTTCTTTACGTATAGATGAACATATATGCATCCAAATTCTATTCCCGTCATTAACAAACCAATGCCTTGATATCCGCGTGTCTTCCTTTGATATATTAATCGTCGAACACCGACATAAAAAAAAACATAGCAGACGAACAATTTATGGGTGCGTCTTCGTAACCGTAAATAAATATAATATTCAATATTATTTAAAGTATTATATTATTCAAAAAAGCATTTGATTCTGTATCACACCCGAAACTACTAAACAAAGTTAAATCACATGGCATTACTGGCAACTTGTTCCAATGGCTTACCAACTTTCTGTACCACAGAAAACATCACGTCCTCATAAATGAAACAATATCAGGTTCGATTGATGTTACTAGTGGTGTGCCGCGGGGAAGTGTATTAGGCACCACGCTCTTCCTAATCTACATTAACGATGTAGTCAACTCTCTAGCTAAAGACATCACATTAAAACTATTTGCTGACGACATTAAGCTTAATGTCTAGTCGCTATCCTAGAATGATTCTGTCCTTCAGAGAAACATCAATTCTCTCACTTCATGGAGCAGAAAGTTGCAACTCAACTCAGCCATGGAAGAATGTTTTGCGTGCTCAATCAAAAGCAACTCCAGGAAAGGACCCTTCTCACAACAATACTGCATTGAATACAGTACAATACAAAATAATACAAAACATTTGACCAGAGATCTTGATGTTATCATTGATTCCACTTTGACAACATCACCCACAAGGCTGCAGTCCGATAGCGACTGATTCTCAAATCATT
Organism: Hirudo medicinalis; assembly: GCA_011800805.1. Classification (NCBI taxonomy): domain Eukaryota; kingdom Metazoa; phylum Annelida; class Clitellata; order Hirudinida; family Hirudinidae; genus Hirudo; species Hirudo medicinalis. Next base: position 326,928 of record MPNW01000121.1, read on the forward strand.
CACCTCTAGGGACAAGAATCTTCTCATCAAAGCTTTCTGCGTTTATGTCAGACCACTCCTTGAGTATAGCTCTCAGATCTGGAACCTCATCATAAATACTTGATTGAGAGCATCGAAAAGATTCAAAAGAAATTTACCAAGGCCATCCCTGGGGTCGGACAGCTAGGGTATCAAAGATCGTCTCAAGGCATTGAAACTCAAATCACTCGAACATCTCCGTCTTATAGCTGATCTCTGTTTACTGTACAAGATAATCATTAACCTGATATTAACTGACCTCATAATCCATATTCATTTCGCTAATTATACATCCACTAGAGGACATCGGTCTATTTAAAACTTAGACTTTTGCTCAATAGACAGTACTAAATACTTTTTCACAAATCCCGTAATCAAAATCTGGAACTCTCTCTCCAACAACATTGTTTCATCCACGACCTACAGTCGATTCACCTGCCTCATCAACGAGCGAGATCTTACTTCCTTCCTTTTGCACAAATGATAAAGTGTATGTTAGAGTCACACCTATCTTAACAAATTTTCTTGTTTGTTTGCTTGTGAGCAGGTAAGAGGCACTTGTCCTCTGCTCACTTTTGAAATAAATAAATAAATTTTTAAATGGTTAAACAACATATTTAAAGCTTAGTAAAAAATAAAGGGAATTATCTAAACGGAGAAGCATAAAACATTGAAACAACAAAATAAAAGATGCCTTTTCTCAAATACTTTTTATAATTAATCGATTCTGGTTAAGGTCTGAGTTAAGGTTAGCAGAGATTCCCGGTTTTAGAATTTTGGTTCTTGAGAAAAAAATAGTACATAAAGTTTCGGATATTGAAAAAGAAAATGACTTATAGATCCAAAATTAATAAACAAATAAGAGCAAAAATATATGTAATCTTCATTTATTTTTGAGTTGTCTTTAATTACATTTCAATTTGAGTAAATGTCTAAAATAAAGTTTTCGATTAAAAATGAGCCAAATATCACTTGGTGCAGACAAGGCTTACTTCTTGAGTCTAAATTTGGAATCAGGCATCATAATAATAAAGGACGTTAGAGATTGATTCGCATAATATTGCTGCTTTTAGACATAGTCACGTGAGCTCTTTAAAGGGATCCTTCAAGAATGCCATTTTTCCGTTTATTGTTGTGTTTTGACCCATATGCCCGTCACAATTTCATGTGTTTAATTCAGACTGGAATAAGTAACGACTTTCGAGAATGTAACACTTCATAATTCTCTATTACGCCAGCACACTATTCCTTGGCTCAATTACTTCATGTGCTTGTACTCATGCTTAAGCATTCATGCCTATTCGTTGCAATCTGTCCAATTCTTTGGTCGTCTCATTGTCTAATTCATTGACGCTGTGTAAAATCTCCCCACTCTGGTTTCCTGGTATTCCGAAGTCACAAATTGTAATTTTCTTCAGTTTTCTTGAGTTTTCTGGCGTGGTTATTCTGGTTCTGCGAGTTTGTGTTTTCTTTAATTTTAAGTAAGATTTTGTGTAAGCAAACAGGCAGACCATCTAGTGATAAACATGTTTTAAAAAAATGATTGAGTTTTAGTTCATTTATAGGCTTTATAAGGCTTGCAGGCAACACAGCTGGAGCTGCGGCAAACTACGGTATGCTCCAATCGATGCTGATATTCATTGTCAAAGTACTGATATTCAGTTTCTTATTTGTTATGCTAAATCCAGAGCACTTTCATGTCCCTATTAAAAATTCAGTCTCTTTTCGAAAAAGATTGATGTCAAGTCGGTCTGCGTGACTGCCACTGCCTAGTTCGCTTTTGATTATATAATAACTGTTCTTGCAGACAATATGAGCAGTTTTGGTACCTATAGGAGCTCCTAATCTGGGACAATTTTAAAGTGTCGCAATCACAATATATCCTTAAACGATTAATGTTACAAAATAAATAAAATATTACGTTATTAAATAAAAATGTGACTATCATCATCTATACAATATCAGCATTCAAGTCATCCTATAAGTCACACTTACCGCCTGTTTAAACACTTAAATATCTGATAATTTCTTCTTTCTCTTTTATAAACATTCTCTTCATGATTTTGTTTATTAGCTTGTCTTAAAAATTCTCCCAATTAAACTTTTACATAGGCGACCCTCCTAGCGGAATGTGAATCTCTTTGGATTGTTGCCTTTGATATCATTTCGTTTACGTTTCAGTTATCTCTCTATTTTACTTTTTTGTTTGCCTATGTTTGATGTTCATAAAATAAAAAATCAAAATCAAATCAATCAAGTAGCAGCTTGAAGAGTAGTGAATGCGATGACTCGATACAGGGGCACACCGAGAATTTTTTCAGGGGATGATTTCATAGGTTTTTATCTTTCTTGATGGTTTTTGTTTCCATTATTTGTTAAATATTTAAATATCAAAACTTAAAACCAGTTAATAAAATATTTTTTCCATTAAGCAATATTTGGGGATTATAATCCTCCCCCTCTGGGTTCCCCTGGCACGATGCCCGGGACGTACTTTACGCATTACAATCTAAGAATCTTTTGCTCATAGTCAAGAATGAAGGTGAAGTGTCAGACTTTGAGGCTTGACAAAAGGAAGAAATGATTCAGACATTAACTCTGATTAATAAAATTGAATCAGTGTTGAATATGAACAATACCATTAGTATAAAGCTATAACTAATAATAGTAATACAAGGAATGCATTTTCATTTAAGTGATTCTGTACTACTACTACTACGGTATATTTTTTACATCACTTAAATGTCATTTAACTGTCTCTAGATGACATTAAATAATTTTTTAATATGTATATATTATCGAGAATAAAAATTGACTAACGGAGGAAGGGTGGATGCCGCCTTGTGATACTTCGTAACCATATCTAATCCATAGATGTTAATTGCTTGGTAAGGGTTTATAGCAATCAAAATATTTCCAACATTCGTCTAAAACAGGCATTGTGTTTTAATGTATAAATCTTAAACAAATTGGACCGCATGCATCAAAATTGTACGTACATAGATTTTTTCAATCCTGTATCTTTCCCGTAAATTCCTGACTATATGAGATTCCTCCAGTTCGCTTGAAAACAAAATTAAGGATGAAGCATTGATATACTTTATATCAGTATATCAAGACGGCGAGTTATTAAGCACGTTTTTTAAAGTACTTTTTGATGAAAACATATTTTAGAGCAATCACTACAGAATTTCTAATCTAAGCCTATTAGTGCAAATCAAAAGCTGTTGACATTTTGCTGATAAATATCAGCTTATTATACATTTTGATAATAAATATTCCATGAGTGCAAATAGACCTACAAACAGATATACACTTGCCCTTTGTATATCAGATTTCGATTTAAATAAAGCTTTCTGCAATCTATACAGAGCAAGAAATAAATTACTTGAAACGAATTAAAGATAATAAAGAAATTTTTATTTTCCAAATTTAATATTTCGTACACGATTTAACCATATTAAAGGTGTTACAAGCACTTGCTACTTTAAATTTGACTGCTTAAGGGCTGAATTTGGAATGCTTAAATATTGCTTTTATAATGTTATAAACGATGAGATATAGTGTTTGTGTAATTTGGCGTGCGTGTTGGCTTAGCGGTTTGGGCTCCTATAGGCAATGGTAAAAGAGAAGTTTTTTTCAACCAGATTGCACCGCCACAAAGAGCTCATGGGAAGTGGCGCTATGTGAATGATCTAAGCGCCCTGATGCTAACGCTTATAACGCTCTATCAATGTATTAAAAAGTATGCATAAGATAAATATTTTGTTATTCGATACTGTTAGGCAATAGTTTAGATATTCTTGTCGTCATCGATACCTTAAATGGCAAGAATTTCATTTACTTAAAAAGAAAGTAAATATGGATATTAGAAATTAAGAGTAAAGAGTGGTTATTACACAGATTTCGATCTTCTTAACCACTACAAATAATTGCTGTTATATTGTGGTAAAGTCATTGTGTAAATGTTAACAAATTGTTACTATTATTATACTTATTATTTTGTTATTATTATTATTATACGATTACAAATTAAACTACTTTATTAACCATTTTTATTGCTCGTGGTTAATAGTTACAATTATTATTGAAGTAGTGTAATTTCAAAACTTACGGCAAATCCACAATGTTGTCAACAACTTCAAAGACTTCCCTATCAGTCATTTCTTTACAAATTGGCAAAAGAAACCGATTAATTAACTTTTAAATAAGGCTTTCACTCACTAGAATTTGCTCCTCAAATGCCCTGAAATAAGTAACGCTTGAAAAACTCTAGTCGAATAGAATGTCTGTTTACTGTTGCTATGAGGGCGAAAAACTGTCCGAAATGCTTAAGCCCGATTCAGTGGTGTTTTATGCAATATGCTTTAAAAGGTCCTTGGGACCTCCCATTCGTTGGCTCAAACGATTCAGCTGGCTTCCGCGAAGTGGCGGCAGTCATGCATGTTAAGGGTGTTTGAATGACGGCTTAATCTGCATAACAAATAAACAGAAGAAATTTTGGGGTTTTTTTTCTCTGCAACAGGAAATTTCAACACGAGTACAAAATGAGAAAGTTTTGATGAAAAGCAATTTATTGTCTGCTGATGTAAACAACCAATGGAATTTTTATGAGCACTATAAATAGAAATTGGAATCAATTTTTAAAATAACGTCGCAACTGAAACTTATCTTGAATCACATAAACAGGAAAGAAGGGTCGACGAAGAACTATCTAAGTTGCTGCTGTAGAGGTGAAGGCAATGTTCACGTGCAAATCAAAACTACCCTCCAGATGTGGACATCGACAGTTAAGTGCAGGACAATGTTCTTTACATGTTTACATGTATCTTTCAGGTGTATTACAAATGAAAGTACTCGAGAATCTCAAACAAATCAAATATATTCAAAATCCACACAATCAGAAAGATGAGAAGGCAGGCCCCCAGCAAAACCCACATTACATTGTAGGAGGCTGCAAAACAAACGACGACACATTAGTTATCTCAACAGTACATCGTGTCGAACAGAATTTCTCTTAACAAACGACATGCCTTCGGTTTCCATTTGATGAGCAACAATTTGATTGTCGGCCGAGATGCTGAACATGGTGAACTCGTCGGCTCCTTTCGAAATCTTGGTTTCAGGGAGCGTGGGCGTGAATTCGAGTCCCGTGACAAAGATTTTGTGAGCAGATTGTACGTGATATAAACGCTGGAATTAATGTCAAGGTAATGATCATGGTACGAGCACGTTTGTCTTTCAGCGTGCACAAGAATCTATGAAGGCCAATCACCTTGATGTGATTGCTAGGCTATCATCTGTTTGTGCATAATTCCCTTATTTCCTTTTTGACCATATAATTTCTTAGCAAATAGGTAAGTGATTAGGGAATACTCAATGATTAAGGAATGCTTAATGATTAAGGAATACTTAATGATTAAGAAATGATTAAAACTCGCACCAACCTGTAAACTGAAGGAGATGTAAACAGAAACACTCCCGGATATTGTTCCAACTCCAAAAAACACACCATCATTACTGCGAGAATAGAAATAACTTTCAGTTCATTTTAAATTCTATACAAATTATGGAGAAATATTTGTATTTGTATTTAGCTGATCTTTTGAGTGCTTTGTGTATCCGAATAGGATGTGAAGGCAAGTTTTAATCTAACAATTATGTGTACCTAGTGCCCCTACCATGTGGATGCAAGCAAAGTTGCAACACGACCACGGCATTGTGACCGTCACCATTACCGCCACAAGCAAGAACACAACCCGTCGGGCTAACTTGCATGCTACTAGATATTTGCTCTGTTGTAATGGTAATATTAAATATAGGCCAATAACAATAAACATCATTGTACTGTAAAAGTAAAAAAAGATTTATAAAGATGAAAGCTTATTTGTGTAAAAACCTGATGGCCATTGCAGAGAGGATGTCGGATCCTGTGTTGACCAACTTCAAGCAGCGGAAGGATTCGCCATCCCATTTGCTTACGAAGCTTGAAACTCTGCTCTTATCTCTTGCAATGGGAATGTGAGTGGTGAGGAGGCAGTAAGCATTTTCTTTGTCTTTGATTCGGGCAAATCTGATAAGTTTGTCGAGCTATTCATAAATTCGTGTTCGAGCATCTCAAAAGTGGCTTATCCCTCGGCTCTAACGAGGTACATCCAACATTCTAACGAGGTACCTATGCAAGTGCCATCTCCAAATGCAGTTATTTTAATCATCGAAGATTCATTAAACAATAGCATGTCATTAGGAAGAAATGGTAAGACTGTTAAACCTGCAACATCTAAATCTGTGAGTCTTAAGATGTTCATTGACCCAAATGAGCTGGCAATGCTTTGAGCCGTCTTTCAATTTCCAAACCACGGAATTGTTGTCCTTTGAAACCGTGACAACCTGCATTAAAACTTTAGAAATAAATTTATGAAGATCTCTCTTTGAAAAAGAAATATTTAACAACTATTGAAGTTCTAAGCAATGACCATTCAGGACATCATCTAAGTATGAAATGTGATACCTTGATATTTGGTTAATTTTATTTGAAATACCATATTTCAAAAGAATTACTGAAAATTCATTGTATTTTTGAGACATTCAATCAATGATTAAAAAAAATTATAAATAATTGTCTGCAACGACAAGAACTCACATATTTGTTGTCAGGACTGCAATCCAAATCATCAATTTCATTGCTGTGTGACTGGACTTCATAGAGAAGTGACAGAGAAGGGAACTGCAACAATGAAATTGTAATAATATTATATTACATATTTAACAATATTATTCAAGCATCCCTCACATAACTATGCCTTAAAATGCAAATTTTAGCTTCAAAATATCTGACAAGCAATCAAAAACCTCCCAGCATCTTAAAGTGCCTTCTGCTCCTCCGGTCACAAAGCACTTGAGATCTTGAGTAAACCTGACCACCTTCTGGAAGCCCCCATCCAAGGACTTGTCGGTAATTATTTCATCAAGCGGCTCGATTTCAAAGCCGACCATCCTAGGAGCCATGTTGTGGTTTGTGGAATTTGTGAAGTTGTTTTTTCTCTTTCTTACTCCTTCTACAACTGTAATCAATGGAATACAAATTTAATCTAAGCCATAAGATATGAGTTAAATATATTTTTTAAAATCTACCTTCTTTCTCAACTTTTGGCACCATGACTTTATATCTGAGAATGTGAACAGAACAGCTGTCTTCCATACCCGTAGCCAAATAAAAACATTTATCCTGGGAAGCTACATCACAATTCATGACAGCCCTTGATTTGGTTTGATAATGGTTCACTTTGTGTAGAGTGAGAGAACCCTCTTTGTATTTCAGTTCATAAATATCCTAGTTTTAAGTAAATGTAGAAAATTAATGCCTATTTCACTAGTAAATGCAGTAAATATATGCTCTGGGGCTATCAATTTTTAGTAAAAGAAAAGATTAGAGAGCTTTAGAATCAACAGATGGTCCTAACCATGGCATTTGGAATGCCGGTTTTTGCCGACCCACCTCCACCGGCAACCAACAGATGCTTTTCTCCGATCATACGAGAACAATACAATGGAAAATCCGATTTAGCAAGAGGAATAGTCCTTTTCCGTCCCATGTTTACAGTTACACAGAACAAAGTTCCAACGGAGAAAAATATAAATAAGAGTAGACCTTTAGGTAGTGACGTTGATCATTTTTAAAAGTTTAAATTTAATATGATTATATGCATAGAAATGTTCGGCAATGACGATGGCAGGCTTTTTCTAAGCACAATAATATTTGAATATTAATTTTAATATGTTTCAGCCACCACAATGCGTTCTCGTCAATATCATAGCCACGGTAGCAAATGTTAATATTCGGTTACATATCTTTTTAAAATTGTCTAAGGTAATTTAGCTATTCTCTCGCAAATAACTATTTAAGTTCACTGAAAGCCATTTAAAGGCTTGTGATTAATGATTAATTATTAACTTGTTCGATGATTTTATCACAAGGGTATATTTTTATATTTTTCTATGGATATTTATAACTAAATAGCTCCTATTTAGGAGCACATGATAGTGGAGATGCAGGTCAACCATGAATCCTAGCCCTTTTTTTCCTACCCCGGCTCCGGGACCTGCAATTTTTTTCGGAATTTCATCCAACGGATGTTATTGTCTCGTCTTTTCGGAATTTTGGTAACCTGATAACATTATTCTACAGGCACCCATTTGTGGGCATTTTGCAACTTTTACATAAAAGCAGCACAAATTCAGGCTTAGTTCGAATAGTCTGGTGGATTATTCTGGCAAAGGACAAATCAAATAATTAAATAGATGTTACATGGAATTATTAAAGCAAATACTTAATTGTGTACTGTCCATCACAATTAGGATTATGTTATGTAAATAGATTTACAAGAAAACCCCGCCTATAAAACTAACTTCGTTCATTCATTAACCTCTGATTCCTGTTTAATTTAAGAATAATTTAATGATATAACTCATCTGAATATCCCACGCTTAAAATGATTTCTTGGAATGATCTTTAATCTTAGAAGGGATCGAGAATTTGTTGGACTCTGTTTTACATGTTTGTCACTAGGATTAATTTGAATAGATAGTCAGTCTCTTTACGTATTTATATAAGTTGTATTATTAGTAGGACCCAAGTGGGTCCTCCTTATAGCTTGAATGTACTACCTATTCTATTTTTGTAGAATGTTTTTGCGAAGTTCAGTGTCCTTATCCAAGTTTGGGTTGAAAACAAGGACGTCATTTCAATCGTTTTCGAGAGTTCGGGAATTGTAACGATAACGATTCAGAGTTTGATGAGAGTACATGTTCAACAGAACTTCAAGACCGCTAATGTAGAGGGAAGCTTTCTCTGGGTTATCAAGAGGAAGGGTTTGAGGATGGAGTGAAATCCGGCTGGATCAGTGTTGGTAATCGATGGGAGAGTCTAATCCAGATATGTGGGCCAACAACATCTATAGACCTGCCATCCACTGTCGCACGTCGGCAGATGATTTGACGAGGGAGCCCTGGTTGCTGATCTGAGCCCTCGCCGAATATGTGCATTGTGAGTTAAAAGGCGGGTATGACAGTGCATGACCCAGGAGAGACTTGAAAACGAGTAAAGATATCTTGTTTAAAATGATTTAGTTTATGATAGATTAACTTTTTGACTTTATCAGTTTTAATTTTTTAAGCATGACATATGCATTAGTTTAACATTAAGTAATTTACGTTAATTAACAGCTATCATCGTTAAATTATGCAATACTATTGGCTGAAGTGAGATCGGAATTATGCATGAAAGGCGTGGCTACAGAGGTTCGTTTTATCATATGATTTGAAAATTGTAAATACGGGAGGCTTCTGCGACTGGACGTGCTTGGATTGTGTTCTTGGGAGGTTAATGAAGTTATGATGGAAGATGTATCGGAAATGACTACACCCGATTTGAAATTGATGGTTAAGAAGAGCTTTATTGACAAAGTAAAACAACTTTGGGAATCCATTAGGATAAGTGTTTTTGTCATTGGAACAGCTCTTATTATCTTCGTAGCTGCAAGGAATTCCATAACATGGTAAAACATATTATTTGGTTCTCAAAATGACTTTAAAACGCACGCTTTCTTGTCGCTTTCATGCCACTAGGTATCTGCAAAGATTTTGGGGCGCCTCGGGAAATTATTGGCAAAGTAAATGGGAACCAATTTACGACTTCTTTGGTGGAAATGACATGCTTCTTGGGTTTACAGGTTCTTTGATTATGTGAATATTGCACGAAGATTTGTTTACTTTATTAATTAATTAATTAATTTTGCTTCCAGGGATATTGGTAATTTCGAATGGAACATTTTGTGTTGTAAACCTCTTTTTTGCTTACCTGGATTTGACTGGACAGCCAGCTAGTTTATTAAAATATAAGATCCAGCCAGATAAAAATGTTCCAGTATGTTTGTTGAAATAATTGCTACTGATTAATTGATTGTCATAATTGAGCCCGAATAATAGTCAGTGTTTTGCTTTTATTCAAATATTAATTTTTCTAAGGTTGATGTTGCCAAGCTGAAGAAGGCAGTTTTGCAAGTGGCATTCAACCAGTTTGTGTTGGGTGTTCCCTTCATGTACATTACATTCCTAATCATGCAGTGGAGAGGATGCAGTTTTGGAAGAGAGTTGCCAACTTTCCATTGGGTCGCAGTGGAAATGACAGCTTTTATTCTTGTGGAAGAAATGTTATTCTATTACAGTCATAGGTTGAGATTATTTTCTCACAATTAAGAATGAAGTGATGAACAAACCAATTGCATTCTGCAGGCTTTTCCATTATTCAATTTTTTATCGGTACGTCCACAAGATGCACCACGAATGGACGGCACCTGTGGGTGTGACCTCCATCTATGCCCACCCTGTTGAGCACATCTTTGCCAACATGCTACCCATTGTCATGGGACCTATCCTCATGAAGTCCCACATTGCTACCTCTATTATGTGGTTCACTGTGGCTCTTGTATCTACCTCCATTTCTCACTGTGGTTATCATCTCCCTTTTCTTCCCTCCCCAGAGGCCCATGACTTCCACCACCTCAAGTTGGTTGTAATTTGAATTCAAGTTGTTCAAGTTCTCATGAATTTGATATTTTCTAGATTTGTGAACAACTATGGCATGCTTGGAGTGCTGGACAGATTGCATGGAACAGATAGACTATTCAGAGCATCGAAAGCTTATGAACGTCACATCATGTTGCTTGGATTTGTTCCAATGTCTCAACAGTTTCCTGATGATTCTAAGAAGGAAAAGTCAAAATGTCACCTGGAGAAGGAGAATGAGCTTGCAAACACTGTTTTCTAACTCCCAGTTTTCAGTCAGTGTTTAGTCGCAACTGTGCTTTTTCTTACAGTTTTGCAATAAAATGATTCGTCACTTTGATTTCCTCAGTAGGTTTTAGATCGTATTCTTAAAATTTCTAGATTTTCTAGGAGATGGACTTTGTTTTGCAAAACTTGCATTGCTTGACAAACTTCTTAGATGGATTATTGATATTTTATTCTGTTGAAATGTTTGTCATGCTCTGAAAATAAAGGCTTACAAAATTCTGCCCAATGACCTTTGATCACAATTATAAAATACAATTTGGATGTATACATAGGGCTTGGTGGATAATTGTTCGTTGATATTCTGATGTCGCTTTGCTTGTGGTTAAGGCCAGAGTAGCTATCAATTCGAGTATTTTTATTATTATGTTTAATTATTAAATAATTACTAAGTTTGATCATTGCTTAACCTGGTCGTTGGGATGAGATATTGCTGTCATTGTCATAAGCGAGCTGCAAATCAAGATGAAAAGTGAAAAACTGGGAACATGTTTTGCAGCACGCAACAATACTCAAAAAGTAATTGATGGCATTAAATTGATGACCTCTAGATAAAGGGCGTTAACATTAAAGCAATCGATCATGTTCTTATCGGGAAGCGTTCGATAAGACTTGAAACTGTTATCGACTCAATTGCTACTGATGAAAATCGCCCATTTCCAACAGTAAATACTTTATTGCGACGTCAAAATTTGCGACATTCGAGGTCACAAGATAGAGCGTTTTGCGACGTCAACAGCAGTTTTCATGATAGATCGATTGGTTCCGTTGCGCAATGACATTGTTGAAAGTTTTAATTTTTCATATCCGCAATCTTCACTGGAACTTTCTTCACTGTTAACTCGCTTCTACAGGGACATAATCAAGGGGACCGTTGCCCCACTGATTCCAGTTGCCCCTTGAATTTTGGCGAGAAGCAAAAAAAGGTCAAATCATCAAGTTGTGCGAGGGTTTGTAACCCCGGAAAACGCTGCAATGACGTCTCTGTGCTTCAGCTACAGTCATTGCTAATGCAACATGCATTAGCCCTTCTCGGGATTTTTTTAATACTCGCCGGCCATTGTGTGGGACTGCGTTCTCTTGACCTAACACGAGGCTCCTGAAAGAGCACCTGAAGGCACTCTTAAATCCCTGGACCATGGCTGTTGTAACTCGCAATTAGTCGATTGTATCAAGGCAGTAACGGACAACTACTTTAATTACCAAGTATCCATGCTACCTAACACACAACTAAGACTAGAACGAACAAAAGAAGTTACCGCTCCTAGCTCCTACATTAGCATAGTTAATTCAGTACGCATGTCAAACCCACAACAATGGCTTCACACTGACCAGTGCTATTACCAGCGGATTACCACTAGCCTCTAACAACACAAAAAGTAACCAATGGCGAAGCACAGGTAAGTTATCTCATCTGCTTCAATAGAAGCAAACCCTTCTGCATGATGAGATGATCTTTTCCCTCTCACCAAATGTCAGGGGCCAACAGCTACTTGGCCGTTGACGTTGCTCCGACCGTGATACTGTACACGCCTCTTGAAAGGTGGTAATGCCAACTTTGGGAACCACTACCACACATCAGTCATCATATAGTGTAATCATACAAAATACAATGCACACCAGCTGTGTTCAAACCACAATTGTCTCATGGTTGATGCAACAAAGCAAAAACTTTATTGTCTAAAGCTACTTCAAAACAAAGAAAACAATACATAATTTAACAACATACCGTTGAAACATCATGCCCCAACTGCGTGAACAAACATCAAACGTTAAAAAATGCTTCAACTTTTTAAAAAATAAAACAACATTTTCATCATCAGCAGTAGCATAATAATTATCAATCTGTGATCATTTATCCCACAAATTCTTTTTAGAGTCTTTTCCTAAGTTTTATGAGCTTTGAGAGAAACATGCTCTGAAGTCTGTTGGCATTTTTGTAATCGACAGACTGCTTCAGACTGTAGTATCGGAGGTCGCTGAAGAACCCTTCAAAATCTTCGACAAATTCTTCAATTGTTTTGTAATTTCTTATCAACAACTTTTCCTCGATAAAATTGAAACCTGTATGGATTAAGAGGTAAGCATTAAGTAATTAACATTGTTTATTAAGAGTATAATAAAATACACAAGTTTTTCCAGACCTCTTTTGTTCTTTTGAATGGAATCATCAAGAAATGCTTGTGAAATTGGGAGGTCCTTAATCAAAATAGATGTTTATTTAAAAGTGTCCAACAAATAACAAAAATAATAAATAAGTTAATAATAAGTATATTTATAGCACCATAAGTGTAAGCATCAGAGGCACGCAGACTATCTATATCAGTGGTTCCCAAGCTTTTCAAGCAGAGGGCCACATCTACTATTTTCGGTAATTAAACGGGCCACAACGTTGTAAAATTATAAAAGTCGTGCAATATCATTCTTAACTTTCAGCAATCAAATTCTAAAACTTTAAAAGCAATCAATGTCAGTGCTGCTATTTTGTCGTGCAGGTTGCGTTCTTGCATGCGTCAGTAATAGCAACAGTCGTGTTCGCAACCCAGCCTGCACAGCCAGGGAGCGCCCTCGGGTAGGGGCGCTATATAAATGGTAGATCGATTAAAATTGCCTTCACATCCTGCCTGGATACATAAGGCACTCAAAAAATCGGATAAATAAATACATTGCAGGCATTTTTTGGTTTAAAATCAAAAGTTCATTTAACAATATATTTAATTTGCAGTCTGCTAAAAAGTTGTAACAGACGACAACACGGCGCCTTGCGCATTCTGATTGGTCGACAAGGCTGGGAAATGGGAATTTCCCAACGTTTCGTTGCGAACTGAACAGGCGCATTCGATAATATCAGAGTACAACAACCACGAGCAGAGTGAATTATCTCACGCTGATTGGCGCTCCGAGTGCATTTTTGAAATTATTAAAATGTGTTATATTAAATATCGAGGCCTCACAGGCAACTTTCTGACAGCTGGCGGGCCACAAATGGTTTGGGAACCTCTGATCTATATGTAACGCTGCCTCCCACGGGCATTTGTGGTGGCGCAAACTGGGTCGTGAACACGACACATAATGACGTTGCTTTTGCAGGAATGCAAATGAACCAACTTGCAAGCCAAGTTACTTTAAGAAATCATTTGTAAGTCATAATTATGCAATACTCAGGCCAATTAGTTACGAACCTTAAGTTCATTGAGAAGTTGAAGAAGTTTCAGAGAATGTTCCACTTTCATGGAAGGTTCTTCTGCTTTCGAGCATCTGGACTTGCAGGTCGGGCACTTGAACGACTCCAACCTCTGAGCCTCCGTAGCCAAAATTCCGACGCATTCTCCGTGAAACCAACCGAAACACTCATCGCAGCCAATGTAAAACCTGGTCGCAGCAGAAGAAACATCTTTTACTTTGCAGCATTTAAAAAGTGCACAGAAGTGCTTCTGTACGGCAATCGACAACAACCCCATAAAGCAAAACTAGGTTTATGCAAGCACTAGGTTTACTTTGTTTCATCATATGGGGTCCTGCAGAGGCAGTGCAATTGGTTGGATGGTTGTTGGCGACACAGCTCGCATATGTATTTGTCCTGCGAGGATGCCTGTTCGGGAGTGAGTCCCACGCAACCTCCGTGATACCAACCCCCGCAATTGTTGCAACCGATATAAAATCTAAAATTCAAACAGACATACTTCTGGTAGCAGAATTTAGGTGGATTGTTGGAGCATGACGATATGTGGAGATCATAAATAAATTTACATCATAACATTGAATAATAAAATTTAGCTCAGCTAAACGGTGGCCTCACTTGGTGTTGTCGTACGGCGTCCTGCACAGGCAATGCAGCTTTGCATCTTCGTCTTTGGTGCTGTCGTCGGATCTCGAAGGCTTATCGGACTTCATGATTTTCTTTGATCCAGAACTGAAATCACCACATAAAGGATTACTAAATTGTGAATGAATAGTAATAAATTAATGCTAACAAATATACTCTTTCATTTTATATGAGTATAAATAAATTAGCTTTAATCATACCAATAATAGTAATATTAGTACTAAGTAATACATTAGTCAAATATTAGTAATAAGTGAAATCAATAATTCATTATTTTGCTCACTGTGAATCCTCACTGGAATTTCTTTTTCTCTTCCTATTTTTTGATAAGGAGGAACATTCGACAAGGTCGTTGTCGACGTTGTTGTCGGCAACGCAACCGTCGACGGTCGGGGAATCGAACATGTTCATTCTTTTCGAGACGACATTTGCCGGAGAAAATTGACCGACGGTGATGATCGGTCGCCGCTGCGGATCCTTGGCTGGAGTCGGACGACTAGAAGGACTCGAGATCTTGGATATGTTTTGAGGGGATTTCGTTCCCGTACTCGTCGTCTTTTTCGAAGGTTCCGGAGTAACTCGTAACTTCATCTGCCTCCCTTTGTCCCCTTCGGAGAACTTTGGAGAAGCATCCGCTGAAGTCGCGCCATTACCGAATTCTGCAGCCTTCGAGGGAGCAGACGCACCGTTCGCAAGAGATTCCGACGCAATGTCCGAGGGCTTGTAGTCCTTGTGATGAAAAGCGAATTCAGACATCGTGATCTTCTTTTGGAAAGCATTCTTCAAGCCTGCCAGGATTTTTGTCGTGTGCTCGCTCACTTCCGTCCGAATGCTCTGGCACTCCATCTCCTTTGGAATCAATTCCTTCTCCTCTGCCTCATCTGATTTTTGATCGACCACTTGGTCTGAGATTTGTTTGGTAAGACTTGCACCCTGTTTAGTGGCTTGTGAATCGGGACCAAGAGTTTGACAAGCAGTTGGTGGAATGTTTGCTGGGAGAGATTTTGTTGAGGAATCTGTAGAAGATACAATTATTTTGATTTTCCCTCCTGGGAGATGAACTGCCTCTTGACCTGTGAATGATTAATAATTCATTAGCAGTTGCTGCCCCCCTCATGACTCAAATAAAAATAAGAAATTGTAATTCGATCTGCCTTCATTGCATGAATCTAGGAATGTTAAATATGCAGCTAATTGTTCGCTCATGAACAAATTACTCAAAAGCAATGTAAAGGCAGAAGTTCCAGGAATAATTAGTACCATTATGATAATTTATTCCATGTTCAGCCTAACCTTCCTTCAGACCAAGAACCTCGATCTTCCCGTCGGGACTCTTCACGACGCTGATGTGCTTGAGAAGTTCATTCATGCAGAGGCCTGACTTGGAATTGGCTGCGATCGAACGATCGTACGTAGGGATTAATTGAATAATCGGAGCAAATGGATACAATATTGTGCTAATTAATTTAACTATTTAGGTTTTCATATTTCATGCATTGGTTAAGGCATTATCGTTCATTGACTTACTTGAACCATCACAAGTCTGGAGAAGTTTGAGTGGAAGTTCTTTGGCCTGAGGTGAGGGGACACTCTGGTTTTCATAAAACAAACGACTTGTTTCATTGTTACAAGCAAATAAAGTGCTCAGAAACATTTCCTATTAAGCTAATTTTATAAATTCTTAGCATAAATTATTATATTTATTAAAATCTTTAACCGACCGACGGAGAGTTAGTTGCAGATTCGAATCTATTCTGTCTCATCTCCATCCTCTTCTTCTTCAGTTCATCTTCAATGGAAACTTTGGTTGAAACACTTGGCAGAGGATTGCCGGGGATGCTCTGACTGGTTTTAGGTTTTGTAAGAGCGTGGTTAGTTTTGAGGGAAGGGACGGACGGTGCCCGATCGACTGGATTGGTGGGAGTCTGTGGCCTAGATGAAGGCTTGACCAGTGAAGGTGTTGATGATGATACCTTTAGGAGTTTCTTATCTTGCAATGTCTTATCTTCTAGTTGTTTCTCATTGCTGCATGTTGAAAATAAAAAACATTGTTGCTAAGTAAAGATAAGGATGTTAAGGCTTATTATGAGTCACACCAAACCAAATAGGGTGAGTAATAGATGAGTAAGATACTCAATTCTATCACAATGTGATAATTCTGATAAGCACTATCAATTAAGAAGTAGTCACTGACGCATCAGCAAAGTACTTGATCTGCCAAAGTTCCATCTCATCCTCGGATATGAATTCCTCTGATATCATGGGTTCTACAACTCTTCTCTCCCTCAATCCAGTCCTTTGAGTGGTCCTCTCTTTAATAAAAATTACTTTTACTTTTATAATGAATCACTTATTATTTACTCATGTATTTTTACAACAAACAATAATTACAATAAAACAAAAGTTTAAAGCCATGGCAATTTATAGGTATTGCATACTAGAAGCACAAAATGAATGCTGACCTCCATTGCTGGGGGGCAAAGGTTGGCTAGACTCCTTGGGTATGACTTTTTTACGAACTAGGTATTCGACTCTGTAGCTGACAGGATCGAACTCCGAGGTAATGGTTCGTTTGTCGAGCATCTCGTAGGTGGTCAGGTCGTCCGTGCCATGTTCTGCCCCGTCGACTACCAAGATTCCATTGGAAGGGTACGAGGAGTACATGTCGTCCCAACGAATGCAGGCATAGAGCACTTTCAGCTGGAGGGCCAGGTAGCTCAAATTGGAAGCCATCCTTGTTCTGAACCTCCAAGAAGTATGAAAATTAGCTCGGGGGCAACCTACAAACCTCGACGACACGGGGTTGATCTTGCTCAGAGCTTGGGCAACGAGAGGACAAAAGCTCCCAGAGGAAGGATAGTTGAACCCCGGAACTTCCATGACGCCACTCCTTCGAGCCAATCTCTGGAGTTTTTCCTTGTCGAGGACAAGGATGTCGGTCCTGCGTTTCTGCTTTTTCACCTCGAAGTAGTGGGCCATCGGCAATCCGCCGTTGATGTTTTTGCTTCTCTGGGAAGGCAAAAGTTTCTTCAACGAGACGCGAAGTTTGGTGGAATAGATGGCGTCGAGAAGATCTTTGAGGTCCTCAACATTATCAGTGACTCCCTTGTCGGCCAAGCTCCTCGTCTGTAGGACCACTTCTATTCTCTTGGTGATCGAATCTAAACTTTGGAAAGTATCTCTCTCGAGTTGCTTGGATTTCTCAATGGATTCATTAACTACATTTTCAATTGGCTTTGACTTATCGTGGGTGTTGTCATTCTCAACATCCACATTGTGGTTGTCGTTTGATAAGGGAGGGCAAGAAGATGTTTTACCTTCTTGTAGATCCGCCTCTGTTAACATTTCCTGTACATTGTTTATCAGACTTTCTACTTGTTCATTCAGTTGAAGTCTCCTTTTAAGCAAGCCGTTTAAGTATTTCGTAGATGGAGTCGTGTCTGCCAAAGGAGTCTTCAAGTTAAGCCACTGTTCGACATCGAATATTTGATTGTCAAGGTTGGTGTTTTCATTAGAGTTTCCATTCGCTGAAGGACTTTTTCCATCCGGTGGTTGGAGTGAAGATTGGTGAATCGGCCTCCTTTTCTTCGAAGCCCTCACTGGGGACACCCAGTACCAAGAATGCAGTCCCGACACGCGGTACTCCTCGCCCCTCTGTTTCCAAATCTTCAGAAATAACATGTCATTAACCGTACCAAAGTGAATGCATCGTGACTAATTACAATAATGATATTCGTAAACCCCTTACTGCATGATGAACGCCCAAAGAGTACTTGACCCCCTCTGGCTGATTCCAGTTGAGTTCCTCTTTCAACGAACTCCGAACTTCTTTCTCCCTCTTCTTTCCTTCCTCTAACTCAATTGCTGTCATTCTGTGCAGAGTTGAATGCCCTGAAATCAATCTTCAAATATCAATACTCTAAATCCTTAAATTCTAAATGAATAACAAACAAAACAATTCACAATTTGAATGCATATTATTAATTATTCTTATTAATATTATAATTATTCTTTTTTTAAGGTTTATTTGGATTGCTTCTAAAACAACATTTGAACAAGAAATAATTAAAACAACACAACCCTAAAGGAAGCCTTAAGGCAAATTTATCCTTCCGATCGGACTACCTGACGTAGGAATGCTCCGACAAATAATTAGTCTGTGACATCAAGTGCAACATGACCAACCTAAGGCCTGATGCCATACACTGTTGAACACCATGGGCCTTATGCACGCCTCAAAAATCATGAGGACGAGACTGAACTCCCTGGCAGTGGTGCACTTTGAGATGGCCTTCAACCACTTGGAACAGTGCAGGGACCAATTGGCATGCATGAATGGTCTGCAAAAGGTTGTTGGCATTTTCATTTCTGGTTCTTATTGCCATCAGTTTACGCTCGACAGACAGAATTGAATTATTTAATAACATTCGAGAATTTAATGCGAACAAATGTCGTCGTCGTGATTAATAGGAATAATGATTATAATTCGTAATAAAGAAATAACTAATACTAAGATTTAAAGCAAAGCAACAGACCTTGGAATGCTCTCCTGAAGGTTGATAATAGTTCTTCTGAGAATCTCGAGCATGGTTTCGTGTCCTCCGTTCACTCCGAACTTTCCGACGTTTTTCCCGCAAATCCAGTTGAACTCTGCGGCAGGGGTGAGGCTGAACTTGTACGAAAGGTGCCTCTTCTTTTCCCTCTCCTCGAACTGCTGTTGACGACTCAGGGCGAGAATCTCCGTGCTGTAGACGTTCGAATATTTTCTGAAGCTGCATTCCATTCCTGATTAGCAGTAAACATTGTTATTATTTACTTGCTAATAATTATTAATTACATGATAATTAGTTAACTATCATCAAAAAATTGTTGCCACGAGATGCCAGGTGGATAATAATAATATATTCATGGTGCACCTCATGCATAGCATCAGAGACGCTAGGTACAATTTAAGTATGTCATCACTAACTCCACATCCTTGTTAGAATCTAATTGATTAAATAATATTGCAACTAATTATTAATTACTGTTTTCATTGGTAATTGTTGTAAACAATTGCAGACGATTTCATTCATTACCGAGCTTAAAGAACGTTTCGGTCGACCACGGATTGTTAGCTCCACTTTGAGAATTCTGAACTATTTTATGAACATTTGTCTTAAAATCTAAAAAATTTTATTTTCATGAATAAATAAATGAATGAATAAGGATTATCACGAAACAGGCGATTTTTAAAATAATTAAAATTTAAATCTTATCACAGTTAATTGGTTTCTGAAAACATTGATGGTTAAATTGTTGACACCTGAGTTCTAAAATGACAAATTCAATTTACTCACCTGTTTCATTCTGTTGAGTCTGTAGAAGTGAGAATAATAATTACATAACTCTGACTTAATTAGATTTTAAGTTCAATAATTTTGTTATAAAACTCATACAAAAAAGTACAAATTATGGTCAACTGAGAGGCTTACGGTTGGGCCCTCGTCAAAGATTACATTCACCTGGTTAGTTCTCCTCAAATTCACTTGTTCTGAGAAAGCAATGAAATGTTCGAATTGTGATCAGATGTTGTCGAAACAACAGAGACAATGAAACAAAAATGCTTGTAAATGAAAAAGTTTGCAGCAAATCTATCCCTGGCATTGAAGCTTGTTATGCATGCATAAAATATGCTTATGAAGAGATTGATATAATTTTATACTTGATCATGAATATTCATCTCATGTCAATTAGTTTGCAGCCCTGCATGGTTGTTGTGATTGTAGTTGCAGCTGAACTCATTGAACTCACCATCATCATGGCTCAGGCAGCTCTTCCTAGAATCTTTGAATTTATTTGTGAGTGACTCAGTAACTTTCATGTCACTGATGATGTCATCCCTCGATGAACTGAAGGAATCCTGGAGGAGTTTCTCCAGGTCTTCGGAGTGAAACTTTGACAAAAGTTCATTGAGTTGTGCTTCAGTGGAGTAGTAGGCAAGTAGATCATTATCATCCTCACTGGAAATTAATTATTTCACATAACTCTGGATTAATTAATTATATTAACACAAATAACAACAATAATAATGACATCTAACACTAATCGCAGTAATTAAATAAACCAGTTATTAATCACCGCACAACTAATAACACATGATTGATTCTATCGATCACTAGAAAGAAAAATCGCCAGTGAAATATTACGACCGCATTTTGCAAAGAAATCTATACATCGTCTTCCAAATAAATCATGTATTCCTGATCACAGAAACGTAAATGATGAAATATGACCCAGAAACTCACACAAAAATCCTCCTAACGAGGTGCCAGTACTTCCTGCCGTGCCTGTCGAATCCGAGAGGTTCTTTGCGTCCGAACGTCAGTTGGGAGTTCATGGAGGAGCAGTCCGCATCTTCTATCCGTGCCACCTGCAAACGATCGCAAGGAATCAAGCCTCGAACTCGTGAAACGTTCTAACTCGACGACGTCGACGAGACAAAATCGACGGCATCCTCGACCGAGAATTCTTTCCTCACTTTTTGTTTGTGGCATGCGAGGCAGTACCAGTCCCCGGACGGAATCGTTTCCAGAGGAGGATCGATGCACGACAGATGGTACATGGCCGGACAAGACTCGCAACATAACAAGTTGCCCCTCCTGTTAACATTAAACTTCCTGGTCAAAATAAACAAACGATCAGAGAGCAGTCGAGTCTAATAACAATGCATCACGAAAATGTTACAATTATTTTAGAGCTTTTTTGTTAGCTTCTTTGTGGTACAAATAAATATGGATATATTCCGACACATAACTATGCCAATTAACTAATTAATATTACAATTAATCTCTATTACATTCAAACAATTTATTATTACATAATCAATTATATTGTTATTTTATCAAATGTGCACCCGAACATTATTGAAATATGTTGTGCTTGAATTTTCAAACCAATGACATGGACTCATGAATTTGGTGAAATTTGTGTGATGTGGCTTATAATGCCAGACAATATATGGGGATGGACTTTGAAAAGCTGAAGTTTGGAGAAAAAATAGATTTTGGATTGTCAACAAATCGTGCTTACTTGTGACACGACCTGCAATGTTCTTCGTGGACCAATTCATTCTCCTTAAAAAGTACTTCCCTAGCAGCATTTGTGCAAATAAATAAATCAATGAGTGACTGAAGAAGAATTAACTTCTGCTCAACGGAGAGGCTGTAGTAGTGATGTGCGTTGCGGTAGCACGTCAATCCCTTCATAGAAATGCTCTCCAGGTACATGCATACGTTTTCATACCAAGTCACATCATCCATGCAATAAAACGAGATGGACACGCTGTCTTTGCAGTCTCTGGTCGTCAAGACTATGCCATTCTGTTCGTCCTCTTTGAGAATGCATTTCAATAATGACATGTGACATTCGGCCAATAATTTTGTATTTTCTTTCACGCAAAGTGCAGCGCAAAAATTTTCAAATCTGAATGTTGTCAGTCTCAAAACACTTGAAAACTGGTACAAGACTTCATAAATACCAACAGCAGACCAAAGATTTTGCAAACTTATCAGTAAATCTGATGCACTAAGAGGCAATTCTAAGAATTCATATTGGTCGTAATCTGGTGGTTGCACAAAAATAATTGATGCACCAGAAAAAGATTTTCTTTTGGCATCAGACTTATGGGAGACTCTAAGATCATAATCGGGATCACTTGAATTGTCATCGCTGACATCACTCAATGCGTCTGTAATTTCGCTCCTACATTCGTCTGTTAAATCATCTATGTCACATTGTCTTCCATCAATGGCTTTGTTAAGGGCATCTGATTTTGTGGTTAATCGATTGCTTCCTCTATTCTTTGACCGCAACTTTCGATCAGAAAAATTGCTATCATTGCTATTGCATGAAAAGTCTTCAAATTTTTGTTTTTTTCTCATGACATTAATTCATAAAAGAGATTAAACACGAAACCATCCCAAACGCGAGCGAAAACTAGAACAATAACAATAACATAAATATACAATATAAATTTTATTTAACTTGTAAATTTAATATTTAATAAAAATTTAGAATGATTTTAATGAAAAGGTATTTAAAAGCAATAAAACATGATTTATAAAAAATGTAATTCCAAAGAACGCATGTTATTATTTGTATATTTGGTTAGTTGTCGGATAAGACTTGTATGTTGTGGCGATGTATTTCATGGGATCAGAATTTTTTTTATTAATTGTCATATCATTTGCAGGTTTGAATTACATAATATGTTGAAATGCATTAACTTTCTCTATGTTTTGATATGCCTTTAGTATTGCTATAAAAACTTTAATACTTTTAATACAAATTTGTGTATTGTATAATATTTTTGTGTGTAATGGTTACTTTTGATGCACAGCTACCACTGCTGAGGATGACAGCCATGAATCACCCACTAAGTCTAATACTGCATTACCATTTTCATTCTGGGATAAATTACCATTCCTTACTAAAGAATTTTCTTCCTATGAGCCAATCCCACATGATGAGAGATTTTTAAAAGAACTTGTCTTTAATGATAAAGAAATCTGCCCCAAACCATCGTTTGAAGAAATCATTTTTAACAAGAAATGTTTCACCTTTCAACCAAGTTTGAGGTCGTATTATTTGATCTTTTTTAATTCATGAAAAAAAAATTGATTTTCAAGTATTTGTGGACACATTTTTTCATTTAACATAAATATCATGATTATAAATTATCATTATTATGATTAAACAAAAATTAATTTTCCAGTGGGAAAGATACCCCTTTATTCACCCAAACGATGTCCAGAAAATTGTATTGCAACCCAATTCTTCGAAACATTTCCGAACCATCGAGCGTGAAAATACTAAACAGCACAGACCTTTTGGAACTTCTAGGAAAGAATGGATCAAATTCAAATCATTGCACAGTGGTGCTATTTTATGCTATTTGGTGTGTTTTCAGCATGAGGATGGCACCAGCCTACAATGCACTTGCAAGAGCCTTCCCGATGCTGGATGTTGTGGCAATAGATGCTTACAACTTTGGACAGTTGGTTTTAATTGCGGTTTAGACTGCTTTATTTACAACTTTAAAGCTAATTATTAAAAACTATTGATTTATTCTAGGCTAAATTCCAGATTTGGCTCGTTATCGGTTCCGACCGTGATGGTGTTTCACAATGGTAAAGCCATTTCAAAGTTTAATGGCACTCAGAGAACATTGGAAAGTTTTCATGTATACGTCACCAATATTACAGGTTCTATTTATGGAATGCATTCATTAATTTTAAATGTAATGCTTGCATTTATCCATTGTAGGGATGAAACCACTTTCATCTGTCTCCATTCAAGATTCTGATTATGAGGGTCCTTTACCCTCTCAACTCAGTCAGGATGTCGACTATGCTCTGTGGTTGTCATGGATTTTCATAATCGTCTGCATTCTTGGTTCCATTATTAAATCTGAGAAAGGAATTCAGTTTTATGCAGCTCTAAAAGACTTACTGACGCACCAGGCAGGTGTGCCACACCACATTGATTGACGGCGACGTGCTCGTCGTCATTCATCGATCGTTCCAAGTTTTGAAGCTGCTCCTTGAATGTTTTGTTGATATCTTAATGTGTTGCATATTTATTATATTAATAAAGTTTTGTAAATAAAGCATCTTATTGTAATATTAGGCGAATTATCAAATTATTGCTTTGAAATGTGTTGGTGTTGTGAGATTACTATTACCTTTAAATAGATCAGATACTATGGTTACAAGCAGGTAGTTACTGCATCTTCCAAGGTTATACTCAGAAAATACTTCAATACATAAAAGTCAAAAGCGTTTGGTGAAATGAATGCTGCTCCCCTGGATTACACAGCGTTTCCGACTAGAGAAACTGAATCTTTGCAACTGCCGGGAAGGCGGGTGCCGTCGAGATATAACCAATGACGATACCGTATACATATATGGTTCTAATTACGGAAAATTGTGTGCTACATTTATGATGGTTCCTTGTCAGTACTTAGTTAAATCTTTGAGCATATTGTTGACATTCATTCCCAATTAAATTTCCAAAGGATTGATCTAAGTATTTCCAAAAAAGACCTTTTGTTAATTATCGATTCCACGCTAGTTATACTGTATTCCAAATAACATTAAATCTTCATTTAGTTTTATAGTGACGTCAATTTTTATCTTTATATTTGATAAAGAATTCTTGTTTATATCCTTCTCCATTTCTTAAGTTTGTGAACTTGTGTTCACGATTATCAGCATTCCAATTACATAGAATTCATATCAGTATTGAAGAGTAACTGCCATTTCAATTAAATTAATAGATGGATTAAAGCTTCATAGAATTTTTTTATAGCTTTGGTGTTTTATTAACGGCCTTATTGATAATAACTGACTCATCATTTATCACTCATACGAGTGAATTTAGTGGATCCATAAAATGCTCCCTTCCATTTATAAATTCTAAAATATGTGTCACAAGCTAGAGACAAACTTTGACAAACATATACGATTTATGAACTTGGCCAAACTCAATATGGTTTCAAAGATGGCGCCACATGTACATGAAGACGATAATATATGTTATTCAATTAAATTTCAGGCTTTATAAAATCTTTAATGTGTACAACTAATGGGAGAACTTGAGTTTGAATTTGTGGCTGATTCTAAAATTCTATCGAAGTTCTTGCCAACGCAGTATCTACGTAACGTCCAACCTCTCTAAGAATACTACTGCACTTCTCACCATATCAGAACTCAGCTTATCAAAAATTATTCCATCAGTACGTCATCTGCAATGTCAAGATCGCTTGGAAGCTCTTGGTCACCAATCTTGGTCATCCTCATGATTTAACTTTGACTGCTTATTGATTTAAAAATTCCCAAATTCATCGTGTTGGATCTGACAAAGGAGGGTTTACATTTTGGAATGGATCGGAGTGCGTAAGGATTTAATGGTGATGGCTTTGCAAAGAATTTATTAAATAAGTAAGGAATCTGTCACGATATGCCACTCCCTTGTTATCCAGTTCAAGAGATAGAGAACTTCTAGAATATATTGCACTTAAGTACGTCTAATCCTTTAATAATGCTGCCCCACTCTGGAGCCCTCACAATAACCAAGATCGAACCCCAATTAGAAGTTTGGCATGTATGAGCAACTCTTTCGACTTGGGATTCTTGAACATCGATTCATTTGTGTGTTTCCTAAAAAATAGTTCACGGTTTTGCCCATTGTACCATTGCAGACTATTTCATGTCGTCGAGAACCAGCGTTCTCCAGTGACAGGCATGGGCATCCAGAGAAGTTTTTGTAGGGGTGAGCAAAGTTATTAAATTCAATTTTTGATGACTAAAAGAGGATGCTGAAGGTATATATACAATAAGACCAGTCTCATGAACTATAAACGCAACCAAATACTTTTTCAGCAATAGAATAGTCGGCGTCTGGAACTCATTACCAGACGACATTGTAACCTTCACCATCTTCTCCAGGTTCCTGTGTCAATAAACTCGACCTCTCTAAATTCCTCACTGTTGCCAATTGAATCTTTTTAAAAAATATTCTTATTTTATTATTATTATTTTCTTATTTTGTGATTTTTTTTAATTTTTTACTTTTCTCCAACCACCTCTCAATACTAATGGATTTTGTTTTTCACAACAAATGTTGATATTTTTAGAATAAAGTAGTTTTCAAATAAAAAGAAATCCATTAAAATTTGTTCATCTTTTATTATATATTAAAATTATCTTAATTACGTAATGACTCTCATCAATATGGATTGTTAGATTTAGAAATGGGCAATCTTGTTGAGCATTGGAGCACAAACAGGAACAAAAAATTATTCTTCCACGTTTGTCTTTGCACCACACCTGATTCTCGATAAATTTTCCATGCTCCGCGATCTCATTCTCTTCAACGAATTTGAAAATCGATCCTTCACAGAAGGCACTTCATCGACGTGTAATGATTGCATTGAGTTGTGAAATGTTTTGAGTATCATCTTGCCCGACATTGTGCCCTTTCGCCTGTTGCTTTCATAGAGTACCCAAGATCTCTCCCCCTTGGAGCGTTTGCTCAAGTCTGCCCAGGTGTATTCAAAAAACATGAGGGAATACATTGTATTTCTGAGCATGCACTGCTTAGACAAGGGCAAATCTTGGTTTGACATCTTTTTGTTCGTGGTTTTGATGAGGTTATTGATAAACTTTGATGACTTTTCAAAGTTTTTCTTGTCGAATGAAGCTTTGTTTCTCTTATTAAACATTTTCAGTATATAGTATGGGTTCAATGATAAGTCCCAGTTAATTTATTTAGACGGTGGTTTTTGCTTCGACGAATAAAAAAAAGATCCTAAATATTAATAAATAATTAATTAAATATTTTTAATTATTTTTTTTATAGATTTTCAATACTAATCAGTTGAAGTAATTAATTTAAAATAAAAAATTAATTTAATGTTGGCTCTTTCGTATTTAACTCAACTTCATAAGCAACAGAAACTTAACTTTATTTCGACTTTATTATTTGATATAAATATTTGGACAGTGCGACAATTACTAATTCAAACGTGCCATACGAGAACCGAGAACTGTGAAAACTCCTTGTATTCCATACCTGTACAGTACATCCCAGAACTGTACTGCGCGTCACAACACTTCCACCCCAGACAAAAAGCCATGCAAAGCTTTTTGGCGTAATCGCTCCGATCTTCTAGGAAGTGTCACCGGCTCCTCCTGAAGAGGATCAGGATCTTTGTCCTCTGGGCCTGCCTCTGGGTCTTACCTGGACCGATGTTTGCAAAATTGAATTCTTCTTAATTGAATGTGAGGTAAGACAGGGACCTGGTCTTCCTTCATCCCATAACGCGGCCTCAACTATTCCATGTGCCTTATCCAAATAGAACCATTTGGCCCCCAACACTCGGACAACTACTGCAGGGAGTAATCCAATCTATCTGGACACTAGATTTTTAACTGGACCGCTGCTAGACGTAACAAGGCCTTGCTTGTTCCAAATTGTGTAGTTGATCTTCTGCTTGGCACATGACGAACATTATCTGGCAGTACTCTGGGCCATCATCCCTTTAAACATCGAACCACTATAGAAATTACTTGATCTTTACGCATTTCTTTTGTCAAAACCTGGGAATCGGTACGTCGAATTTGCTGGCTGATGGCGTTGATGATGCACACGATTACATCACGTGCCTCACCTTCACGGACGTCAAACGATCGTTGGGGTTGGCATGTTGGTCAAAGCCTCAACTCCTTTTCCATTTTAACTTCATCCTTCGAAATACATAGACATAGATATTCAATTGAATCTTTTGCAAAAATGCAATTCTTCATATTACATCTCAGGCCATTTTCACGTAATAGTTGCAATAGTGCTTTCAAGTTTTGTAAATGTTCACTGGAATTTGCTCCATCCACAAGAATATTCATTTAAATAAATTGCTACTCCCTGCAGATCAAAATATTAGCTTGTCCATGATCTCTTGAAAGTAACTCGGGGATGAAATGGTACCAAAGGGAATTCTAGTTTGCGACTGAACTATCTCTGGCGCAAGTTCATTCTTAAGGTGTTTCATTACTAGGGAACAAATTATTTGTTACATATTTTATTACATAACCATTAACTACTCAATTAATAAAATTAGATATTAACAAAAGAAACAAATCACAAAATGCAGTAGGAAGCCATTCCATTGTTTCACGAGGAAATTCACGCCTCGATCTTCTTATTCGCATGGTCACATGGTCTGCCATTTACTTTTCCTCAAGGACTCAGAAAACGAATCATTCAACCTGGGAAACTTCTTCTTGGGTCCTGAGGACGAGGAATCGCCACCTGATCTCTTTCTCTTCAATGCATTCGAAGTTCCAATGTTTCCTAAGAATTTTTCTTCAGCCCCGCCGTCTTCATTCTTCTCATTCTCATTAGATGATGATGATGATGAGGATTCATCTGATGAACCCATGGAATTGTCCAACTCTCTGTTCACATCACTACTTGCCGTGGATAAGTTTCTCTTGCCACTTTCTTGAGTTGACCAGTCCATCACTTGTTCGGAAGTGTTTATGGCTTCCGTTAAGATGGATTCACTCGACAACAACGACACAAGCGTGTTGTTGAGCAAACACATCCTATGCAGCGTTAATTTCCTGTTGGACACCATTTTGAAGACAGTGGTTTGTTTCAGATCCCTGACGTACTGTAAAGTTTTGTCAAAGTCGTTTTTTGTGAAAGGCAAATTTTCATATTTTGTAGACATTTTCAATTCTCACAAATTCGATTTGCTAGGTTCAAAATTCGATAGTATGATGTCAATTCGGATGGTTTGCTGTTAAATAAATGATTTGTCTGCAATTTTTTGTTTCGAGGTACACCGTTCTTTGTTAACAAAGACCATAAATATTTGCGGTAATAAAAATTATAATAAAATATCATCTACAAGGTAATAAAANTAATAATAATAATAATAATAATAATAACAATAATAATAATAATAATAATAATAATAATAATAACAAACAATAATAAAAAATCATCCTTATTATTGCAGCAATTGTTTTCAAAACATAAGTTTTGTTATCACGGAGAACGTAATTTCACCCGTCACTTGCAGTAAACCATAAATATAAATAATTTGTTGGAATAAATTTAATTTAATTGTTTAAATAACTTTAAATTTATTTATTTAAATAAATTAAAAAAAGAAAGAATTGAAAGCGAAAAACACTGAGACAATAGAATAAAATCTGTACAATGATAGAGATATTGAACCTCCTCATCTAGTAATCACAGCACGTAATAATAATGTACAATGCGCCTTTTGCATAGCTTCTCTTATGCCTCTCCTGCTGTCTGGAACGCATTAATCCCTCTTAAGAGCTCAACCATCCCTGGAGCTCTTCAAACATCACCTGAAGACCCACCTCTTCAGGACACCAACATGAAGCTAATGAAGACACAAGGCATCTCTGACGCTATGCAAATGATACATTATAAATTAACTATTATTATTATCTCCTGAAAAGGATGACTTCACTATGAAGTCTCTAATTTGAATTGAACCTAAAAAGTTGGAACATCATGTCCTTAAATGAACATCAACTTGCTAATTGATGATTCATCTGATGATTCTTTTTCTTCTGCTAAGGTGGATTCACTCGACAACAACGACACAAGCATGTTGTTGAGCAAGCACATCCTATGCAGCGTTAATTTCCTGTTGGACACCATTTTGAAAACAGTGGTTTGTTTCAGATCCCTGACGTACTGTAAAGTTTTGTCAAAGTCGTTTTTTGTGAAAGGCAAATTTTCATATTTTGTAGACATTTTCAATTCTCACAAATTAGATTTGCTAGGTTCAAAATTAGATAGAATGATGTCAATTCGGATGTTTTGCTGTTAAATAAATGATTTGTCTGCAATTTTTTGTTTCGAGGTACACCGTTCTTTGTTAACAAAGACCATAAATATTTGCGGTAATAAAAATTATAATAAAATATCATCTACAAGGTAATAAAANACAAGGTAATAAAATATTTAATATTTAATTTTTAAAACTGCTCAAACTACTTTATAAACGTTATGTTAAATATAAAAAATACATTTTACACAATTGTTACACCTTTAAAAGAATTCCACCAATTAACTGTAATCGTATTTTCAAATTAAACATAAATTTATTGTGGCTGTCCATATTAATGATTAATTTATTTCATGTCGATTAAATTTCTATTAATTCCTTTTATTACTTACTGAATTAATGTCGATATTGAGTTGCACCGGAAATTTTAATTTTCTATTGTCAAAAATGGCCAACTCTAAGACCAAAGATTACAAACCGGTTAATGGTAAAGTTAGTGCCAAGCTCCAAACTGATATTACAAACAGTATTGCCCATTGGATTGTCAGTGGTGGTCGACCAACATCCATCGTTAATGATTCTGGTCTTCAACAGGTGATAAGCGTCGAATTTTAGAATATGAATGCAAGTTGCCACCAGACAAAATATGGACAGTATTATTGATAGAATGATTCAAGAGGAAAGTCTTGATTTGAAAATGAATGTCAACGGAGCCCGTGCAAGTGCAATTACGAGTGAATTTTAAATAAATAGAGTCGAGAGAGGATGTGTTTATTCGTTGTGCAGTTGGACAGAATTGTAACGAGCAGATCGATGCAGATGAACAAAGTGGGGGAGGATAACAGTCAAAGTGCAGAACCAGAGTCGCCACAAAGGAAACAAGACTGATGCTGACTTGTAATGATTGCAGAATTGCAGAAGCACCGAGAAGACCCAAAAATTCCGGAGTAACAAGATTCTCCGCTTTGGTGGAAACTTAATGCCTGTCGTTTTCTGAAATTGGCAGCTTTTGTTCGTAAGGTATCATGCCCTGGTATCATTTCATGGTATCGTGCATACCAGCCACACCCGTACCATGTGAGAGACTTATCCGGTTACATTGTGAATAAACCGCATGCATCATCTTTAACTCCTGACGGTCTGAAGAAGTTAGTCTGCTTAAAAGACTGGTTGAAATTTATGACATGAATGATTGAACTGAACAACAACAACAGTCATTTTAGTTGTACACCTCAGCAAAACCACCATGCCAGAGTTCTTGGATGTATAAACATCCTCTCAATTTCTTTCATCTTGTCATTCTGAGGATCGTTTCCAATATACTCCACAGAAGTAAATGAAATGAAATCATTGTTACATTTGCAAAGAAAATTCTGCTCTGTTATTTGTAATTTGTTTGAATGCTTTCTTTCTTTGTATTTCATTGTTCGAATTTCTTGATTCGTTTGCATCATGGATGATTAATCAAGGATTTAGTTAAATTATTTGTATTTTTATTTATTTGTTTTAACTGATAACTATTTTAATTGGTAACTGAAATACATAATTAAAGTAATTCAATTAAATTATAATAATTAAATTTTAAATAATAATTTTAAAATAATTAAATTAATTTAATTAAAATTAAAATTAAATTAAATTGAGTTTTGTTAATTATATATTAAAATAATTATATAACATTTTAAAATACAAATATAACGTGTGTTTTATTTTTTTCATTAATGTTTATTGCACAACATATTATTAATATTTTAATAAGCAATATTTAATTATTCAACCAGTAAAAGCAAATGGTGCGGTAACAATACGTAATATGGTATTAAAACGTAATATTGCGCAATATTAATAGCATTACCTAATACGGTATTAATACGCAATATTAATAGCATTACCTAATAAGGTATTAATACGCAATATTAATAGCATCACCTAATACGGTATTGATACGTAACATTGCGTATTGCGGTATTAATACACAGTATTACCTAATTAATGAACAGAACAGCGAAAGAAATAACAGTTCAGAAATTTTGAGTAAATATGCAAGCGGAGTGCTAAAAGTTGAACCTGATGAAAATTTCATTCCTTATTTACGTTTCCTCTTAATGAAAATGGCTTCAATTTCAAGAATGTTATTTTTGGCATCTCATTTATCTTTGAAATGTTGCAATGTGTCATTAATTTCTTTACTAATTGAACAAAAACATTACCGTTATTACGTATTAATATTAATTACGTAATAATATTAATTACGTAATTAATTACGAATTCAATGAGAGATAATTCGGAATAATAATAATGAATGTTTTTAAAATATACAATGTTTGTGCATGTGTTTTATTCGTTACGTTAATAAAAATTAATAATAAATTAATAATATGATAATATTATGTAAATAATATGTTAATAATATGATAAGATTATGTTAATAATATGATAAGATTATGTTAATAATAAGTTATTAATATGTTAATAATATTATGTTAATATTATGTTCGTGCACCTCCATGAGAGACACACCTTCGTTTGTAAGGAAATCTCCACTTGAAATTGTTCAAGTTCCTCCTTTTGTCTAAAAATATCGAATTTCATGGACTTGTATAAAAATGAAGTAAGCCACAAAAACATTTTGCTTTGTTCGTTTTGAAATATCTCGTTGGATGAACGTGCAGTCATAACTTTATGTCACAATTTACATTCTTTTACATTCTTACCATTGATTATTTATTAATGCTAATAATTATATTCTTATTATTATAGCTAAATTTTTATTTTATTGGGTAATAATATAACATGCCATTCTATTATTAGTTAATTACATAATAATAATAGTAATAATAATAATAATAATATTAATAATAATAATTACTTTTGTTTTAACTACTTATGAAAGTCAAAGGTTAACATTGGAGCGTTTCATTGGCTTAAAAAGGCATGAGCATCACAAATGAGAGGAAAATAAAAATTTTAAAGAAATCGATTCGAGTGTTAAGATCTATTTTTAGAATAGGAGGAATTTCAAATATTCCACCTGAGGAGATGATGAGAATTAGAGGGTGAAGGATCTCAGTCACACGGTTACTTGATATAAAAGATATTTGTTCGTTAAATAATATAATTATATTGTTCATAATAATATTTTTATTATTTATCAATTTATGTTTAAATCAAATTTCAAAGTTTAATGTTTAGAAAAATGAGCGGAAAAATCTATTTCTTAGCCGGCATAAATTTCTTTTTGGAAATGGATCAAGTTATTTGCTAAACTGAAGTTCTAAAACATGAAGCACTTTCTGTTTGTAATTAAAGAATATTTATAAAAAATATTTGAATAGACCAGCTTAAATCTTTTTGTGACAATTCAGACAATCGAATTAAATGTTTTGCGTCGATGTCATCTGAGTGTGCGCCAAATGAATAAGACAGCTTTTGAGATTAGAAGATCATTTCCTAGGAATAGTTATGTGGAATCCAACCATTCATGAACACAGAGAACGACAATATTTCAAATGTCATGAAAGAATCAATGCCAAACTCTAAATAAAATGTCTCTCTTTTATTGACTTCCACGTCTGACAGCATCAGTTTCCAGTCGTCAAGGTGTCCACGTGAGATGATAATAACATCATGGAAATGTCAACAATTTACCATTTCCAGGCTCAATATTAACTGGCTAGCGAATATAAATAGAATGCTTAAGGGCTAAATTGAGATATGCCAAGAATTCTACACGTTGAGGCAGGAACAGTTGTCCGAAACTTCAAGACTTCCATGAAATAAAGCACCATATAAATGAGAGTCTTGCTCGGATTTAGGATCTTCTGATTGTTTATTTGTTTTTGTTTTGCTTTCTTAAAAATATTCCCTCTTCAACCTTTCCCTTCAACCGGTCGGTCTTACGGGAATTGTTGTTTACATACCGTCCGTTGGAAAAGCGCGCTAAATATTTGATAAGCTAACCCTTATGGCAATAAAGGTGATGATGATAACTTGGATGATGATGTCGATGGTGTTGGTGGTGTTGGTGATGTTGGTGACGATGATGATTATGGCGACGACGACAACGACGATGATAATGATGACATCGATGATATGATCGTATTGATGATGATGATGATGATGATGATGATGATGATGATGATGATGATGATGATGATGATGATGATGATGATGATGATGATGATGATGATGATGATGATGATGATGATGATGATGATGATGATGATGATGATGATGATGATGATGATGATGATGATGATGATGATGATGATGATGATGATGATGATGATAACCTGGATGGCAATGATATCGATAAGGAAGGAAGTTGTAAAGTTTTCGAAAGATAAGTAAATGATGATGTTCATTCGATGATAGAAATGTCGTGGGAGGAATGCTTGAGTTTCTAATCAGAATTATGTCAACATTAATTTATATTTAGCAGAATCGTACGAGCGAGAAATTACTTTTAGCAGGGAGTTGTTTTAAAATCAAATTGAATATTAAAGAATATTAATAATCATTTAATAACATTAGCCACCAATGAAAACATTTCGTTATCAAATAAACGATGTAAAGTGAAATCACGAAGCCATAGAAATCACGAGAAAGCCACAGCTTAGAAATAAACGTGTGACGTTGGAAATTGATTTCATGAAATTAATTGATTGGAACTTCAAGGGCTCCGTGGTTGATTGAAGGACTGATTGAAGCGAACAATTGTTGTTATTTCGTCAAGGAAGACAATCGTATTTCGTTTTCTTTATTTTCCTCCAATCGGTATTTCAAACGCGATAGTTATTCGTGTTTGAAGTCGGGAAACTATTTCTATTGCTACTTTTGTTGCATGTTGGATATATTTGGACATCCCTCGTAGAAATTCACCTCCCTTCCGAAGGTAGGCAGACAAAACAACCGGTCCACGGAATAAGCAGCCAATCGAGGATCGCCTGGAACAAAATGACGTCATGCGTGACCAAGTTGCGGATGATGGATTTTGTAATTATTCACTTATTTACTTGACTTGACTTTAATAACATTTAATTAATATAATTCCTTTTAAATATTTACATTTTGGTTGAATTTCACCAATTATTGAGGTAATTGTATAGTTAATCGACCTTTCGGTCAGCCTTTCTCGTCATATTTCTCCGACTGCTTCTCTTCTCGTCTCTTTCTTTGTACTTGTCCATTCCTCTGCCATCGCTTGCACTCCACTGGAATGCGGAAATGATGATGGATGGATGGATAGCGCCACTTAAGAACAACAGCGCACTTGCACGCACTCACAAAATCACGCAGACACATATAGTAGTATATAAAGAGACATAATTGCCCTCCTAGCGTGGATATTGCGATACATTAAGCAAATTAATTTGTCGTTTCAATAGTAAGAAAAATTATTTACGTTATTTACGTAATAACTTGCGAACATATTTTTGCTTCTTCCTTGAAAATAAAAAGAATTCTGAAGTAAAATGATCACAGACTGGGTTTGTTGATTTTTATTCCTTACTGACTATAATATAATAAATTACTTACTGACTATGATATAATAAATTACTTACTGACTATGATATAATAAATTACTTACTGACTATATAATAAATATTAAATATTTAAAATGGATTGTGAGAATTATGATTATGGGCAAGTAATTCCTGCTTTGAGATCTTTTTAAAGTGATTCACTTTTTTAAATTCATCAACAATTTCTTCCTCAATTTTCAGATACATTCAGGTACAGGATCACCTCTCCTGCTTCTACCCAAACTTAGAAGTCTCTTGCTTGTCATGGTAGCCGTAGTCACAAGTAACATACAGGCTACCACGACGAATGTTGAACTGAGTGACGGAAGTACTGCAGAGAGGAGAGAGTGGAATGTCAAACCGATCGTGTGCGAAAGCGTGCCTTATCATGTACTTTGGAAACGATTGCAGGTAAATAACTTAGAAGTATAACATCCATGAGTAATGCCAAACTGATATTTTGTTCGATAAATGACAAAATAGTTCTTTATAGTCTATGTTTAAAAAGAACATTCCTTGCAGATGGACATAATGCAAAACAGTGGATCGATTTACAATGTTCGAATGTCAAGCAATGGGACCGTCATCTATGACTTGAAACCTCGTGTCAGGCGGAATTCTTTAACGCCGAAACTTGCAGAGGCAGAAGATCAAGGACTCCTTGGTGATGCCAACGCCAAAGAACTCAGAAATGCTCACAACTTGAGGAAGTCTCGTAGGATTTCATCCAATCTTCGTGTACGAAATGCGAGTCGAAAGTCCTTCAAGATCAAGCGTTCGGACTCACACGTGGCTGCCGAAGGAAATAGTGGAGATCGTAATCAGTGGCTGAACAGTGCTTACGAATCTTTTAAACAGTTCTTACAGAATTTCAGAGTTTGGGAGGATCAAAACCAAAACCGAGTTTACTTCGAACAATTGGCCAGCAGACTGCGTCAGAATCTTTGTCAGTTCCAATCACGGCGCATTCAACTCTCGGATGGATACTTCCCTCCAACTGTTACCTCGGGAAGGTGTCGAAAGTTGGACCCGAAAGCAAAATGCTTGGCCACGAAGTACAGCGTCCAATTACTCAAGAAAGCAGAAAACCTCTGCTACCCCGTGCCCAGTACGACTGCGAACAGCACGTACGAGGAAGTGTGGGTCATGACGAGCATCAAAGTCAACGTCGGGTGTCAAACTGTTTTCACGAGGCACGGATGACATTCGAGTGTCCGATCATCGGTGACTGCCTTCATTTTCATCGTTTGTACCGTCAGACACTTTGTTTACCATCGTCATCGCTTCATGGAGACTGAGGGTTGTTTGAACAACTCGCAACATTTTTTTTTAGATTTTAAATTGTTTATTTATTTTTATTCTCTTCATTACGTGTGTACATGTCAACTTGCCAAATATTACGTCATTCCAAAGCATTTCGATTGTTGGAGATTCGCATATATTTACAGTTTGGCACGTGTACATTCTTTTCCTTCATTTGTTTTTCTGCAGAACTGCATTTATTTCTCTTGTTTATTTATTTATTTATTTATTTATATTTTCCATCTTAAATCACTAAGCTTAGTGATTCTTTAACTGCCTGAAGTCGCTTGTGTAGTTAGGTGAACTGGTTAGATAGATCGGCTTACCTCAGGATCTCATCAGTAGTCATCAACAAGGAATTCTAGTCTTGAATCGGTAAAATGCTTTTTCAAAATATTTCTCATTTGGCTTTTTTAGATTTAACGTGTAAATCACTGTAACTTAGTTGTAATGATCTCATCTTGTCATCAGTAAAAGGAGTTGTTCGCAAAATCCTGGAGGATCAATGAACGAACGAGCAGCATTTTCCTTTCAATTTGTATATTTTTATTTATTCACGACAATTGTCGAGCATTAAAAGTCTTCAATTGTATTCGAGTGGTTGAATCCGTGAACTGCAAACGAGCGACAGATTGATGAGGATCGATATTAAACTTGCTAACATTGAAATCGATTTCATTTTTAATTTGTAAACTTCGTCATGCTGGATGTTGACTCAGTAACTTCCGATGAAATTTTCTCCATCGACGATGAAATCGTTCATCGTCGATTCAACGAGAAAATCGCGTTCATTACGAATAACAATCTTCATCAACTTTTTTCACGAGTTTTCAGAATATTTCTGAGAAAAGTCAGAAATTCCTGAGATCGGTTGAATAGCGAACCAAATTGAAGCTTTGTTTGTTTTAAAATTGTATCTCCGGGAGACCCCTTTGTACCAATGTGACCCTTATCTGCGAGGAAGTATTTCACAAGGATGGACAGATGATGGCGTCCAAAAATAGTTTGGAATGAAGACATAAAGCGATTAAAAAATATTTCCTTTCAATTCAAACGCCTGTTTCTCGTGTAACACGCTTTGTTGTTAAGCTTCGAAATTCTATAAATAAACTTCGAAGGAATTCCAACTATGACGTCACTGTTGTATTTTTTTTCCAGATTAAGTCTAAAATTAGAATTCGAGATGAGACCTGAGAGCCTTTTGGGTCCACGATTTCACGAGAAACGATCAATTCAAGACGTGAACAGAAAATATTTTTATTAAAAATCAATAAAAACACATGTATTTTAAAAATAGATTTTAAAAATCCTACCCTGGCCGATGCTGCTCGTTAAAAAAGTAAGTTTCTGTTCGCCAGAGTTTCTGAAGAATCCTTTTTGAGTTGTTAAAAATGAAGGAGTTCTTGAGATGTTGAAAATATGGAGGAGGATTTGAATAACTAGATTGTTGGAAAACACTTGGTCGAGGAAGATTGTGTTACAACCTCACATTCCACCAAACATCTTCTTCACATAATCTGGGAAAACCTTGGAGTTTCCAGATAATGCTTTCATTTTCTAAAATAAAAGCAAAACCGAAAGCTATTGAACAGGTTTAAATGAAAGAGGATATGTTAAGAAACAGAAAAATACCCTCGAGATTGAAAGCGAAACTATTTGATGCTTGGTTGGAAATGTTGAAAACAGGAACATACCGAAATGACAAGGTATTCCATTGAGCTTACAAACGAACCTAATAATGAAGTGGTAATGAAGTTTTCGCAGATGATGATGATGATGATGATGACGGTGATGGTGACGATGACGATGATGATGGCTACGTCTATGAGGATGATGGTGAGGTGACGATAATGATGATGATAATTATGACCAATGTTATGTCGGAAAATAATACAGTGCCGTTGATAGTGATGGCCGCCAACCCGACCACGTGCCTAAACACTACTC
Organism: Hirudo medicinalis; assembly: GCA_011800805.1. Taxonomy (NCBI): domain Eukaryota; kingdom Metazoa; phylum Annelida; class Clitellata; order Hirudinida; family Hirudinidae; genus Hirudo; species Hirudo medicinalis. Next base: position 365,773 of record MPNW01000121.1, read on the forward strand.
CCAGACGCTGAGACCCTGGCACAAAAACTCTGATTCAGTGGAGGACCATCGTTGGAAGATTATTTGACGATAAATAACTTTTAATGTCCCCACAATGTTTAATTCCTCATCTTCTCTCAGCTGCTGCTCAGGCGTCCGCCGTCCTTGTCGCCAGGAGCTTCTGAGTCATCTCAAGCGCTGCATAAATTTATTATTTTGTTTTTCATTTTATTTATTATTGAATTGTATTATTATTGTTGTTGTTGTAGCTGCTTGTAACTTGTGCTGATGTAAAATATATTTATTTAATGTTGGCAGTAAAGGTTTGATGACTTTTGCAGTTAGTGAGGACAATGTCAACTTTGATGATGACTACGATGACGACGACGACGACAATGATGATGATGACGATGACGATGACGATGAAGTTTGTGGTGGTGATAACGAAGATGATGATGATGATGACTTGAAGAGACTATCATAGTGTGTTTTCTGCTTCTTTGTGTTTCTCTGTGTTGCTGCCTGTCCCTCTCCTTTGTGCGGATGGCAAGGACATCATTTGCACTGAAATATGAGTGGTGTGACATGGCACTCAACAATTATTATTCACTCCTCAAGCTGCTCACAATTTCTGTAAGCAAGCTCTCTGCGGATAATAACGATTAACATTTAAAATAATATTAAATATTGTGTAATTATGGAAATAGTTAACAGATTACTAATTTACTAGCATTATTGTAATTAGGAAAAATCAAAGGTCTTTGATAACCATCATCATCATAACCATCAAAATCGTAGTCATTACCATCATCACCATCACCATCAAAATCGTAGTCATTACCATCATCACCATCAAAAGTTGTCGTAGACATTATCATTATCATCATCAGCATCATTATCACAACAAGAGGTTAATGATATAAATATAAAATTACAATTTCATTAATAGCTAGCATGTCAATGATTATAAGTTGCATCATCATCATCATCATCGTCGTCGTCGTCATCATCATCATCATCATCATCATCATCGTCATCATCATCGTCATCGTCATCGTCATGAGGATGAAGGTATTACCTGATTTTCAACCAGATGGTTAACCTGCTAACGAAACAATAGCTTCAAGCAGCACTTGACACAACCACGTGGACTTCCTCTCCATCCATCAGCATCTCTCTCTTCCATCATCAGTTCTTCATCAGTTGGTTGGTCACATGATGGCTGTTTTGAGGGAAATCCAGAGGAGAGTGGATCCATTGAAACCCGAAATAAATTGAACTTTGAACTTTCTTAAGCACTGCCTTGTTAAAGTGAACCTTTTGATCACAAACTTGTCTTTTGCGTTCGTGATCTTTCGTGTCCCTTGACTTGTAAATGCTACCTCATGAATGATTGATATGTTGTTGACGATTGATTGATTCGTTGATTAAACTCCTCACTGATTGTTCGATTAACAAAATTAAGGCCATGGGATGGATGGACGGACGGATAGATGGATGGATGNTGATGATGATGATGATGATGATGATGATGATGATGATGATGATGATGATGATGATGATGATGATGATGATGATGATGATGATGATGATGATGATGATGATGACGATGACGATGACGATGATGATGATAACGATGATGGTGTTGAAAGAACAAAGAAAATGAAGAATAATTAGAAGGGAGGAAAGATGTTGGTGATTACGTCCATCATAATTGTGCCAAGGAGGTGAGAACGCATGCGATGATGGTGAAGATGATGATGATGAAGGTGCTGGTGACGATGACGATGACGGTGACGATGACTTCTTTAGCGTACAGCATGACATACAAAGACGTGCGTGTACGAACCTAGCACTGAGATGTCTGTATAGGGAAGCCTGGGTTTGATGGCTTTGAGTGACAGGAGCTGAAAGCTTCTATTGATCGCATCATACAAAACAACAGTGAGGAGAGATAGTGACGAGAACGAGAGGATGATGAGGCCGAAGGAAAAGTCAAAAAACTGGCAGAATCAAGACTTGTAAGGATGCTGATGATGACGAAGATGAGGAGGATGAATGAATGAATGAATGAGTGAATGAATGAATGAATGATGATGAGAACTTGAAACTCATGTTGCAAGTGAAGTAGTTGGACGAGGATTGAAGACATTTAAAACTTTTAAGAAGTGAAACTGAAACAAAACAAATGTTCGTCGAACTGGTATTCCATTCAATCAGGACCTCTTTCTTTGTGTGGAAGCATAACGAGCCATTATGCCTACTCATCCATGAGACACTCGATCAATCAATCAATCATCTCTTTTTCAACCAATCCACGCATTTCAGGCGCTCAATCACAATGAAACAATTAACGGTGTAAATATTTATTTGAATAATTTATTATTCCAGCCAATTAAGTTTTTCATCTATTCTTATCGTGTGACTCATCCAAGCATTTATTATGATTCAGAGGAATTTTGTTTGCCTGCCCACTGATTCATCCATGCTTTAATTCACTCATTCATCTCCCAATCAATCAATCAATCAATCAATCAATCAATCACTATTTATCAAATACTGCTTCAATCAGTCAAAGCAGTTCAATACATCTTGTCGAGCAGAGATTGATCAATCAATTAATTAATGGTTTGGGTTATTGGTCAATCAATCAATCAAACATTTCATGTTTCAATCAAATCAATATTTATTTTTTAAATCTTTACTGTTTTACATCATCATCATCGTCATCGTCATCGTCATCGTCATCGTCATCGTCATCATTATCATCATCATCATCATCATCATCATCATCATCATCATCATCATCATCATCATCATCATCATCATCATCATCATCATCATCATCATCATCATCATCATCATCATCATCATCATCATCATCGTCGTCGTCGTCATCATCATCATCATCATCATCATCATCATCATCATCATCATCATCATCATCATCATCATCATCATGGGGATGAAATAATAATCAAATCCTAGCCTAATTCGTTGATTCAGGTTAAACTGTCTACCTGTTCTTACAGGTCGACCTAAAATAGCTTTGAGATTTACGGCATTTGCAGAGGTGCTTATTTTAGGCTCATGAAATGTAAAATGTACTTAATTTATATAGCGCCATAAGCATAGCGTTAGAGGCGCATTTTGGCTAACCATTTATATAGCGCTCCATCCCAAGGGCTCTTGAGGCAGAGCAGGGCAGGCCGGGTTTCAAACACATTACGACCGTTGCCGTTAAGGCCGTATGTAGGAACGCAACCCGTTCGGCCAACCGGAGTTCCTGAGTTCTGCGGTCGAAGCTTGCGGGTGGTCGATGTGCTTTGAGCGTCTCTTTTGAATTTGGGGCTAAAATGTGGGGAATTAAAAACCACCTTCGACCATTAAATTCTTCTTTATCGTTTCGAAATCCTCAGCAAACGACTCCACTCCTCGCGGCTACTGCTTCTCGCTGTTTCAGCATTTACTTGGAATACTTGGAAGGAGTTTCCAATAATTTACACTGGAGTCCTATTCACACGCAGCTCTTAATGAAATGCCTAATATCTCCTTTATGACTTTTCTCCGAGGCTATCGGGGATGGATGGATGGACGGACGGATGGATGGATGGGGTGGTGTAGATGGACAGATGAAAGTAAGAATCTAATAAAGGATGGAAAGAAAACAAAAGAAAGACATTTAAAAACTGGAAGATGTAACTATTGCCTTAAGGAGGGTCCCCAAAAGACCCCGGTGATGCCTACTTGGCTTGAAATTTGTGTGAGGTATTGCACCCAGGGTTGTCTTCTTGACCCCCTATAGCCTGAGAAACTTCGATTCTAAGAGGTCCATAAAGGCATGCACGAAGGAACTTATAATGGAAATTGTTCAGGAGTTGATCTGATATTTCTGAAAAATATTGATTAATTTTTATGGCTCTTTGTGAATACTACATCTCCTGTCGTGGAGGCTTTCAAGAGATATTTACTTGTGCTAATATTTCCATAAATAAAACTTAAAAGCCCAATTACGAGCGGATAATTATTGCAGTAAAGAGTGGAGAATAAAAATGGATGAAATTATGGCGGCTGAAGTGCCGGAAGCAGAAAGGCTGGGGAGGGGGGGATGGAGACTGGAAAGCGCCCGGGGCTTATTCTCGAAATTACTCTTAATATAGCCGCTGTAATTTTTCATTCGCCTCTTTTCTTATCGGGGGCCCGCTGAGTATAATAAGGGGAGTGGATTTACAGGCCCTCTGTTCACAGGACCACTCTTAATAAACGTCACGTTGAGACCGCTTTATGCCCGCGACGAGCCCAAAAATGAGCGCATTCCCCCATTGTTGTCGGCCAAATTTATGCAACACTTCGGTCCTCTGCAGCGGCCCGAACGTATAACTCGGTCCCCGGGCTGGCTGTAACGGCCTGTGATGTAGAAAGGCCCTGTGAATGCAGATATGTCTTTTTTTATTGCCCGGGCAGCAATAAAATCGCTCTATAACTCGGGATTCATGAATGCAAAAGAGTGTCTCCTAAAGAGATGTTTGCAGCGTCTGAGAGGAAGACACGTGTGATGTTGAAATGTCATTGAAGACACGTGTGATGTTGAAATGTCATTGAAGACACGTGTGATGTTGAAATGTCATCGGACACATCCAGGACTTACTTGAATGAATTCAGATCGAAAATCAGACTTTCTCATAAGGCGTCGAGGCTATCATTTCATTTCACGACATTTCGACTTGGAAGATGAAAAATATCTTCAAACTTTTGGAGGATCAAAGATGATGTTTCGCTCAAGTTTTGATGGTTTCATGGGAACCACATCAATTAAATAAATTGTATTATTTCCCGAGTATTTTCGTCATCTCCTTCTTTCTGAACGTTGCACCTAAAAGAAGTTAAGAGCCACGTATTCGAAGAATTGGTGATGCAAACTCTAAACTCAGGGATGAGGGGATTTATGGACGTCTGTCGAATATTGAAGCCAACGACCAACTTCCTCTCCAAGTGAGCATCAATCACAAACATTGCGAGGTTGCAGCACGTGAACAGAAAAGTTTGAAACCACTGCACGTCCACCTGGCATCATGTTGTCATCATGTTGTCATCGGTTGTTTTAAGGTGCTTCAAGGTATTTCTCACCTGCTGGAATGACCTTCGAGGGGTCAGAGAGTTAACCAAGATCAAACGACAGATCCACGCCCCGTCATTAGGACATTCATGATGACAACTTTTGTTTACATATTATATTTTGTAATAATAATTATCAGTTATTTATTATTGTTATCATTTCAAACAAGCAACTAATATGTCGTCCATTATCAGTCTATCAAACAGTTAATGACCTGTGATTCATCATCATTATCATCATCATCATCATCATCATCATCATCATCATCATCATTATCATTATCATCATCATCATCATCATCATCATCATCATCGTTAAAAGTTGAAATAAATAAAAATAAAATATTAATAATTACTTTTGTGAATAATGTTTTTATATTGTGTGTTCCACTCGTGCAGAGGTGTGTTTGCATATTCTGAGTTGCAATTAAAACTTATTATCAGTCACAACCTCACATCGTATCCACCTCACTTGTCGGTGTTAAGATAAAGTCATCTAATTAATCACCATACTTATCACAATTACTTTATTATTATTATTATTATTATTGTTATTATTATTATTATTGTTATTATTATTATTCCTTATTAATATCAATGCTTTCCGCAATGTTTTCCTCGAGGGTTCCAACAACCACCCCGATAAATGAGAGTTATAAATTGTTGTGCAATAAAAATTCTTCACCAGATGTCTCCAGCTGATTGTCACTCACCTACAAGGGGAGAACTCGGCATGGTGACACGTCACGACAACTTTGTGACTGATTGATCAATTCCGATTGACGCTTTAAAGTCTTCAATCGATTGAACAAGAGGTGTGAAAATGATGGTTATGTTAGATGGTTATGAAGAAGAAGATGATAATGACGATGCCTGTGATGACGATGATGATGGTGATGATGATGATGACACCCATGGTGACATGATTATGATGAAGTAGTTGTAGATAAGATCCCTGCTTACTTACAACCCAATGTTGTATGCCCAACCTCAGTATCTCTGTTTATCAGACAAGACGAAAACTTCGTTATTCATAAAACATAACAATGATAAGATGAGGATGATGATGATGATGATGATTATGACGTCGAGAAGGAGAAGTGGATTTTAATAAAAACAAAGCCAATTTTATTGATAAATTCTTTTTATTCCTTAAAAATTAAATAAAACGTGGACACCAATGAGTTCTTAACAAGAGCCATGACGATGATGATTATGATTGTCATCATCTTTACTAAAGTGACGTCTGCGTCCTTCCTTGTCTCTCGTAGAACTTGCCTACGTCTTCATAGTTCTTCATAGTATACTTACGTTGTACTCCATCGTTGACCTGTTGACTTTACATACAACTTTGTACATGAAATGTACACCAAAGGACGCCAAATGGGAAATCGAGTAATCGAACATTCATTGTACAGTCACCTACTCAAACCATCGTCATGATCATCATCACCATCAGGTAGACAAAAACTGGTGAAGGTGATAAACAACGAGATGAATGCAAAGTTAGAAGAAGAAAATATGCTATTTTAATGGCAGAGGTATGATTAAATTTGAATCATTTGTTATCCAAAGATATGAAAACACGAAAACAAACGGAGAGGCAGACGTAATTATACGACAATGAAATCAGCGCAGACGAGATAAGCACTCGCACGTGCATAGTAGCTGTGCGCACGCACACGGAAATATACAAAGCATATTAATTTTTCCACGCTTAGATATACGCACGTCAGACAAGACGCGCAAACATTTAGTCATTAATTAGCATTCATAATCTTCTTGGAAAAAATTTACAATCTTTTTGGCGCCAAACAGATGATGTATGAGCGATCCAAAAATAGCACGGCCGACCGACGATTACGACGACGAAGAGCGTTTCATGATGAGGGAATCGAGAGAAATTAACTTTCAGAAAAACTTTCCTCTCGGATTTTCATGGCAGCGCCGGCAATCGAACGCCACGCCCGGTGCTTGCCACACGTTGATATTTATTTGACGATGAAAACAATTTTAACAATAAAAACAACAATAATAGTAAACGAGAATAACATGGTGGACTTGGAAACAGCCTCACAAAGTGTTCAACGAACGCATATAATCACCGACACCGTTTAAGATAAAGATTTCGAAATCATTTGTCGGATGAAATATGGATTTATTTATCAATATAATCAATATAATCAAGGACCCGATAATGAGGCAGTCTGTCAGACGCTAGTGAAAGTAGCATCGAATAACTTGTCTGCTAAATTGTCTCATAAACGAATTAATGAAAACATTAAAAAAATAATTTTGAAAACACTGAATTAACTTCAATTTGCAGAATAATTGAGTAAAATTGAAGATAATTTCACGAGAATCTCTCAAACTATGTGTCCACTCCAGTGTGTAAGAATCAGTCTAGCAGATCAATTGTTTTGATTTTTCTGACATATGCAGACAAGTAAGAGAAGAGGAGGATATAACTATGAATGAATGAGTGAGTGAGTGAGTGAGTGAGTGAGTGAGTGAGTGAGTGAATGAAACGAATGATTTTTGATTTTTTGTTATTTCTCACGCCTTTTCTACGACATGAGGCTGAGTTGAATATGCAGAAGGAAGCAGCAAACAACAATCATAATTAATGTCACAACAATTAAGCACAACAACTGTAGGGAGTGCAACACGAACACAACACACGATGGAGTTGTTTCTTAGAAGTCCAACATTGAAATTCATATTCGGATTCAGTTCAGAAAAATATTCTTATCAGAAGTGTAAATAAGCACTTACAATCGTGAAACTGTGACAAACTGTGACAAGCGTCACATGCGAATCGATGAAATGTGAAAGTGAATGAAATGAGGAGGTGACACGACTTTACTTCCTCGTGACAATAAAAATACTGAAATTCAAACATGCGAGAGATCACGTCTTTAAAAAGACAGGAAGACACAGGAGTGCACATCACACCTGTAATAAATATTTTTGGGTAAAACAATTATTTATGCTCAATACATTCATTACCGTTGCAGCAATGTAATCGTATATTTTCATGAAGTAATGTGATCAAACATTAAGCTGATGCCATGATGACTTTGAAGGTTGGGATAAAGAGAAAGAATGAGATGACAATGTTGTCGTTGATGACGACGACGACGACGACGACGATGATGACGACGATGACGACGACGATGACAATGATGATGATGATGATATGGAAGCGACTTTAGGAGCGGTGGAGCAGTCATAAGAGGTCCTGAATTTATTTAGAAATTGATTCTTATCCTGACAACTTATTGTATCGAATGTCAAACATCAACTGAACACCAGGAGAATAACTTACAACAAACCAACCAATTAAAACTCCATTTATTATTATTGCTTACTTTATTTCTCATATGCAGTTATTAATAATATCAATGCTATTATTATTATTGTTATTATTATTATTATTATTTTTATTATTATTACTGACAATAAAAACGAGCGCTTTCGCTTGCATGACTAATAAAAGAATTGACGTTATTATTATTATTATTATTATTAATGTATTATTATTATTAATGTTTTTGTGAATTGTGTAGTTTGATTTATTAAGTGACCCAAATAGCAGCCATTATAGAATGACATGTTTGTTTGCAACATATCCTTAAACCGGAAACAAAAACAAACATAATTAAAGAAATAATTTTAATAATAATAATTAATATTGATGGTAATAATAATAACATATTCAGCTAATCATATAAAAAATAACAATAACAACAACAAAAGTTAATAATTTCTGAATCAGACGTTCCAGTGGTTGTTACCATAATTGGCGACCAACATAACAACAACAACAACAACAACAACAACAACAACAACAATAACACGGCTGCATGATTGGAGCCACATAAAGCACGACATCGTAACAATATCGATAAGAGGAATCAAATGACAACACCAACATCAACAACATCAACAACATCAACAACATCGACAACATCAACAACACCACAGACTCTTACAGCAGACAACTGAGATGAAGTAGTAGAGTCCGAACAACAGTTTCGCACCAATAACTTCAACTTCAACATCCGATCAAAGGCAGAAAAGCACGCGGATTAACGGAGATCTAAGGTGGGGAGGAACTGCTGCAACAAACGAGGCGAACTGAGAACAAAACAAGAAACTGACGAGGAGGACATTCCCTAAAACTACCTCGTCGTATGAATACGTCGTACGAATACGTCGTACGAATACGTTGTACGAATACATCGGAAGCGACCGAGTAAAACGACTCGAAGCGACAAGAAACGACCTTCGGCAGGTCTTCGAAGTTGGAAGTTTCATCGCTCGTGAGAAACAGTTACGACGACGTCCGTTAAAAACTGAACATCCGAAAAGTCCGAGCAGCAATTGTCAACTCTGCCCGAGAACCTCTACTGCACCTGTTGACACGAACGAACGGTGGTGGAAAGAGAATCGCTGATTGGAAAATTAGAAGGTTGACATCTCGAGAGGTGGAGAGAAGAACTCGCCGACGCTTCGTCCTCGTTCCGCTGGTCTCTGTTCTTCTTGTCGACGTCCCCCTGGTTGACGTTGGCATCTTCTTTGTCCGCCTCCTCCTCGTCCAATTTTGAATTGATTTTGCTGTTCATCGTCTCCATGCCGTTGGCGGCATCGTCGTGTTTCCCGATTTGAGGGGGGTGTTGCCTGTGATTTTCACTCTGAGGTGTGATGAGGTTGTCGTTGCCTCCTTCATCTTTCTTCTCCTCTTCGTCTTGCGGTTCTGGTTTGATTCTGATCAAATTTGGAGGATCTTGATCGAAGTGAGTGGTATGTTCGAACCCATGATGATGATGATGATGGTGATGATGATGATGATCGTTATATTTCACCAGGTTGTCGTCGACTAGTGGATTTGGCATCAATCCCTGCCTACCCACGTACTCCATGCCCCGATAAGATTCCGAGTAAAAATCCCGTTTCCTGTTGGAGTATCCAGTTGGTGTCGATGGCTGCTGGAAAGTCGGTGACTGAGAACTGAAGAACTTTGAAGCCAGCATTTTTATGGAGTCCAACGAGTTGGAGTACGGAGTTTGGTTCGATGGAGTTGAAGATTTGCCGCTTCTGTCGGAGGAAAAGCTGGACAAATATTTGTCGCAAGTGAGATCAAATGGGTTGAGTAAACGCTCCTCTGCTCTGCAATCGTCGGATTTCTCGTCTTTGACCGACAGGTACTGATTCTTCTCCAGGGACTGATACTGTCTGGCATATTCGGAGTCGGTGGTGGAGGAGGACTCGGAGCTGATCGTGAACCTGTTTTCCAGTCTCTCGTCACCGGGTGTCGACTCCTTCTTGACCAGCGAGTTTCCAGACTGCGAGAGACTGTGAGAATTCAAAATCAAACCGTGTGTTGATTGGAGCTTTTTACGTTTTCTCAGTAAATCTTCATTTGTCGAGGAAGACTGACATTGATCGAGAGGTCTCTTTTTGCCTTCGAATTTGTTGCAGTTTAAGTTGTTGTTGGAGTTCCTCACGTTCATTCTCGCATCGCAACGTAGGAAAGCATTGTTGTAGACGTTTTCCAGCACCGGGGCAGTGATCAAACAACGAGAGGCAAACGAGGGGAACGGCAAGGAACTGGGCGTGTGAAGGGATTGCGAGATCTTCGAGAAACTGCTTTCGATGAAATTTTCCATGGCTTTCAAGGAAGATGCTCCATCGACTCCATAGGGCAGTGGAGATACGAGCTCCATTGATTTCCTTTCCGCGTTCGAAATTTTACTCTCCCCGGGTTCGGACTCGTCGTTCGAAGAAAGGTTCTTACCCGCCGAGTACGAAAACTTCGGCGTTATGTATTTGTCGCTTAAACTCGACGACGACTTGGAATTGGTCGATTCCTGCTGATAGGGTTTCGACTGAGAAGATTTCGAGGCGTTTCTGTTGCCGATTCTCGAATCGACCTTGTGGAGACTCGACTCCTCGGGGTACGATCTGCTCGAGTGGTTCGATTGATGCCTCGAATCACTCCTGACGTGCTGTTTCGCCGTCCTCTCCTGGTCCAGCCTGCTGTGGAAAAGCGTCAGTGCCACTCCGTCGACCGGTTTGATCTCCTCGCAATTTTCCGTCATCTTTTTAAGCATCTTTTTGTACGAAGGGAAATCCAGCATTTCGGTTATGCCGAACTTAAGAGCCTTGCCGTCTGATTTGGCTTTATCGCTGGAATTCTCATTATCGCTTGTTTTATTTTTCGACTTTTGATTGATTTCAGACAACCTTTTATCTGCTTGTGAACCGCTTTTGAACGAAGTTGACAGATTATTATTGTTGTTGTTGTTATTGTTGTTACTATTATTATTGTTGCTATTATTATTATTATTATTATTATTATTATTATTATTATTAT
>MPNW01000121.1:426991-439491 GCA_011800805.1 Hirudo medicinalis
TATTATTATTATTATTATTCATAAAGTTTAGAATGTATGTTGAAATGTCAAAGTGTAAAGAGGGACTGAAGTAATTGCTGGATGTGGACCACTGAAACTCTTATGAATATGAATGAACAAGTGCTCTTTAAACCTTAGCGTGTGGTCCTGACTTGCGTGAGGTCTGAAATTGCTCCTCGATTTATTGAAATTATGGAGAAGAAAACATTTTATTAAATTATTAATCACAAATATTTTATTAAATTATTAATCATAAATATTTTATTAAATTATTAATCATAAATATTTTATTAAATTATTAATCATAAATATTTTATTAAATTATTAATCACAAATATTTTATTAAATTATTAATCATAAATATTTTATTAAATTATGCGATTTCATATAATTGTATGCGATTGTATATGGGTATGTAATTGTATATATGAGCACCACCTCAAAAACCACCTGCAGGCAATTAGACTGACAAGAATGCGATCGCGTATTTGGCTGGTTGAGCTGGATTAACAGGTGCTTGTCACCTGGAACAGGTCTTAATCGATCCAATGTACCTGGAGAAGATAACATCTCCGTGCAAGTCATCATCAATGTGTTTATGGAAACAGTATTTGCTGCCTTTGCTGTGGTACAATTATATGACCTCATTAGTTAAGGAATGATATCATGTTAATAATAATTTATGGCAATAATAATTAATAATAATTAATATTGTTCATATTATTAATATACTAGCTTTTATAAACCGGCTTCGTCGGTCAAACTGCATATATAAATCCAGCCATCTACTCGCCCTCAAAGAACAGGGTGATTAGGATGGTGCTCCCCCAACGGGATTCCAATCCGTGCCGCCATCGTGAGATGCGAAGTCTTAAACATTAGACCATGCGGGAGCACAATGCTCCTTGCTTTCAGTAGCTCTCGAGTTTAAAGATCGTTTGCTATTTAGGAAAAAGTGAAAGTTGGAAATTGAAACTAGCACAATAGTAGACCTAAAAATGGCGTAAGGTGACTTCCTTCCTGAAAAAAAAATTTTTTTGAAAATTGAAATACATTTTTATTTATTCATTTAAAAACGATTTTATAAAAAATAATTTAAAAAACAGAAATAACGCTTTGTAGCAGATAAATAGAGAATTATGAGTCGAATGGACTGAAGAATTTATCTCGGAGACATCAACAAACAACTTTTAGTGGATGTTCGTCTCTCGTGACATTCCTCAAGTCTCGCCTCTTGAACTTCTGTTTACCAACGACTGGATGCGTGTTGTAGTGCTCTCCTGAGTCAAGCAAACAAGCAATTAGTCTCTGAGTGGAGAAGTCAATGGACCATTATGCCTTGGAAATAATCAAGAACATTGTTGACAGATCAGAATGAAACAATCTGTTATTCACTTTTATCATGGTGTCTCATAAACTATTGAGAGATAGCAAGAGAGTGGAGAGGAGAATAATGGAGCGATTCAAAATTAGGAGTCGTGCAGGGGGAGACTTTGAGAAATCTGGCAAAGCAGTGGTGAACAATGCGAACGATTCTTGACACTAAGTATTAATCTCAGCACTCGCAAGATTCTGAACAGCACGACTCCATCTGACGTGAACACTTGCTCGGGAGCTCATTACACAGGCATACGAGGACAAGCAGTAATTTAGATTAGACAAAGAAGGAGACGTTTTGATGACAAATAGAATCAATCCAATCTTTGTCCTCAGACCCACGCCATTCAACGGCTTACCGAGTTGTTCAAGGAATATTTAGTTTGAAAAGTCTCCAATTGTTGTACACCGACACTCCACAGGATTAAATCGTACAAGTTACACACCACGTTACACCACGTTACAACACTTTACTAAATTGCATGACTCCCTGCAACTTATTGCAACTTGTTACAACTTAATACAACTAAGATACAAAGTGGAAGCAAAAGTCGTTACCTTATGTTACATTTAAAAGCTCAGAACTGGAGAAGAGAATGTCAATGCCGGGCAGATGGACAGAAGGACAAAAATGACTCCTGGTCAAACGATTTGACGTCTCACCGACGTGGTAGTCGAGGGGGTAATTTCACTCTGACATGACAATGAGAAACAGCTGCGCATTGCTGGCATGCTTGGGAGACAAACATGTCGCTTAGGTCAGACTGAGAACCGAGGCAAGGAAGGCACACGGTCGGAAGCAGACACGGACGAATGTTCGGAGAGGCACGCAGAGGTACTCGAGTTACACCGGGAAGAAACAGACGAATGCCCTTAAAAGATCCGCTGCTAATTAAAGTTATGTGCTGGATTGAAACGTGACTGGAATAACGATCCGGCGTCGGTCGCTCGGAGGTCGATCCCAGTACGAATCCCACCTTCGACTTGATTTTCAACTTCAAAGAAATTCGAACCCACAACAAGACCAGTAATCGAATCTTCACTGTCTCCTCTCAATTTCAGTTCACCGAATTGACCCAAATTACCCAACATTCCCGTTAATTTTTAAAATTTCTGCTTTAAAATAAAAACCACATCGGCTCGTTTTTGAGTCTCGATTTTATTTACAAAAAATGGATCAAAGAAATTAAAACTTTGAAATGTGGAAAATTACATTGGAATCGTCGATGGAATGCAAACATGAAAACTTGAATAATTGAAAAACATACGAAACAGAAAACTCTTAACTGATCAAAACTTGTACAAAAAAAAGAATTCTTTTGATTTCAATTGCTGGAAGATGAAAAGTTAATATTTGCAAAATAAATACTCAAAAGAGGATTCTCTTCGCTCGGAACGCACTCGCGTGACTGTTTGAATTGTTGCCGATTTTGTTGACGACGAAATCACTCCTTGAAACGGTCACATTAGCGAGAGGTCGCCGTGAAATTGTTGAAACTTTTGGCAACATAGCTGAAGATGTTGACGAGAGAACAGTTTCTGTCGTTAAGGTGGCATTTCGTTGGCTCATTGGCATGACTGGATGAGCAACTCTCCCAGCATTTTGGGGGAACGAGCTGTTGGCTTTGTTAGCCGACGACGTTGAGTTTTTTGCTGCAATATTGTTGGAACGTTGCTGCAACAGGGACGAATGTTGAGGAAAGATTTGTTGTTGCTGTTGCAAAATGAAGTTTCTGATGAAATCGTCAGCACTACTGAATGGCAAAGCCTTGCTTTCACAACTGCGTTGCAAATTGTGGAGGACCGTGTTAGCTTCGCAGTCGGTGTCGTCGTCGTCGTCGTCGTTGTTGTTGTTGTTGTTGTTAGGATCTGCAAACAAGGAAATCATTATGCTTGGTAACGTGAGAAATTCATTTAAGGTGCGCATTGTTCTGACTCATTACAGAGCCATTACTTTACTCATTCATCCACAACTTTCGTACACTCAGTCACTCCTCAACGCGATCTTGAGTGGTTCTGGGTGCCGAGGAGTGTATCAATTTATCAGGGAAGGTTAACGAGGATGACAAACAAAGTCGTTTGTTTGATCTCCAGTACCGGTTTAGCGACTGATTGATGAGCTGAACATAATTTCAGTCACTTCAGTACATTTACTTGTTGAGTCACCAATTTATCCTCCCACATCAAGCATTTGTATCATTTGTAGAACCTCTTTTCATTCCTCATCGATCCACAGAGCAGGTCGAGCGTGACAGGCAACATCGATCTAACTGATAAGAAAATTGAACTTTGGCACAAGGGGTTTCGAATCTTCAAACGTCATCGCTTGTTGTGCATGACTTTGATTTTTCGATCCAAAGTGAACAAATTGACTCCTGGGGTCAACGGACCCAGTTGAGCGTTTTAAAAGTTCAAAGTGAATGAGAAACGAGTGAGGACTCATTGATTATTCAACAAATCGTCGTAAGCAACTTAGAGACCGATTGTTTGCGATAACACATTCGCCGAGAGTTTCCTTCACGTTGGCGTAAAACATTCAAGTAGAAATGTTGCTAAAGTCCTTACCCGATCGACAGACAAAGGAAGGAAAGCCATGCAAACAGGAGATCAAGTGACTCAAAACTTAACATTGTTTTGAGCGCGTTCGCACGGCTATTTAGGAAAGAATGCCATTTTCTCTGGGATTAGAGGACCAAAAACTATTACGACAGGTGTTCGACAGGTAAACATGAAAGTCTGCTCCTTTTTATCGCTGACATTCTAATGTGTGAGAACTTTCTCTCCGAAAGACGAAGAAAATAACACAGCTCATTATCAATTCTCAGGTTGCTGACGTCACAAGCCCAATCTCTGCCATGGACATCACAGCGTGTCATCTTTTATCGAGCACTACGCTTATTTGCCATTCAATTGTTATTGTTAGTAAGGTGTACTGATTATTATGTTGTGTACTGAGTATCTTATTGCGTACTGATTATCATACTGCGTACTGATTATCATATTGCGTACTGATTATCATATTGCGTACTGATTATCATATTGCGATCACGTTAAGCGTGACTCACCACTCATACCATGGCACTCCATCACTCCTTCACCAGTGATGGTCACAACATCAACCAACCACCATCTCAACACGGGAGGTCCTCCATTGACATTTAAAACACCACCATGTGACAAAGAGTGCAAGAGAGATTCTTCAGTAAGGACACAACAATACCAAACACTTCGATCGACTGCAACCAAATCCACTGACGCACAGAAACGAACAGACATCGAGGCAAGGAGAGCTGAAAATACAAGCGATAGGATCGAGCAAGTCGAGCAGCAGCACGAAGTCGGTCCCGAACGAGGAAACTATTTTGAGTCAAGTCAAAAAAGACTTAAGCAAATGCCTCAAAACGGCTAAACAAACATGTTGCGATAACACGACGGATTAGTGCACGGTTATCATCTGTCACACTGCGTTCTTTAGGCGGTCTGGAATTCGTTCAATTCTCAATTTTACAATACATTTAACCGGTAACCGTCCGACAGGCACACACACCCATCCAATGCCTACGCAATCCCACCCAACCCACGACAACCCACCCAACCCACTATTCGTAGAAACTCAAACTACAGCCAAACCAAACAGGCTCGAGTACAATCCCCTCCGAGAGCACTCCACTTAAAAGAATTTCAATAAAAGTAGCAATAACCACGCTCGTAGCAGAGTCGACGGATGGCATTCTCCTGTTGGCATCAGAGCAGAGAAGACAAAAGAAGTATCGGCTGATTTATTCGAGCACTTGCAGACATACGACGATGATGTACGCTCGGTTAGGTGAGCCTAAATAGTTGTTTGAATAGCGAACCTATTGCTCCGACCATTGTTCAAATCGAGAGGTCGTATCTTGCTTCTCGAGAGCTTTCAAAAGCATCGATAGTGTGGGAATTTCAGAGGTTATCAAATCTCGATGGAAATTGTGCCGTTATTTGGACTGCAGCGCATCGAACCAAAATATTTTGACATAAAATAGGATCGTTACACATTGCTTTCGACTTGTGCTTCATTAGTAACTGAAAACACGACCCATGCCATTCTTCTGCAAAATACTAATCGTGCAATTACAAACCGATTTCGACAATTATTTATTTTATTCACCCACGAACAGACAACATCAAGAAATCATGCAAGCGAAAGCCAAAGCTGGATGCATTTATCAATTCTCTAACAAGCCATTCAACTGCCTTCAATTCAAACACTATGGAGACATTACGGTGACAATGCAAATCACATTTATCCTTCATAATTGCCTGTCTAGGTGCTCGAAGGCAACTTTATTAATGACTCCGAGTAATAAAGAGATCCAGGTAAGAAATTCCTCAGGTGTTTGTAAGTTATGACAAGACGATTATAGAATCTCGTCCGAGGATCATTCTCACTCACAATATTTCAAGCATAATAATAATAATTATTATTCGCACACATTCCACTAAGTAGTCGTAATAATAAGGTATTGTTATTATTAAGTACAAACCTGATGTAAGAACCTTTCTGACGAGAGCAGAATGTAACTGATCAATGTATTTGATAGCTTCCTCGATCACTGTCAGCTACAACGAAGACATTCATTAATTTCTAAATTCATTCAATTAAAAATTGATTTATTTGCAAATTATTCAAATCACCTCCCCGCTGAATCCAATGAAATGCTTGATGGCACCACAGAAGTAATTAATCATCTCCAATGAATTCATTACAATATTCTCACCATCACCATGGCGACGGACAACAAACAAACATTTTCCTAATGCCTTCGCGTTACTTATGCCAGCTATTTGAGAATTATTAACTCTCCGTTTCGTTAGAAATAAACAAATGTTTGTTTACTCGAATCAAAGCTAATTATAAACTCTTGAAAAATAAAAACTCATAATTAAGAACAATGGAACTTCATCCACAAAAATGAAAATCCTGCTAAAATACCTTGGAAACAGTTTTTTGATTTGCGACGGAGGGAACTATCGCCTTGAGTTTCCTGTATTCTGCTTTTTTTATGGCAGCCTTCCTGTACTTCTTGAGGATCTTATCGCCGTTCGTGATGAACTTCCTCGAGTGAACGTCCCTCACGTTCTTCTCGTCAATCAAGGTAACCATGCTTGGAAACGTTCGCCGATAATTTCAGACTTCGTAACGCCAACAAACTCTCGACAGACTCAGCGCACGAAAGCCGAGCACTGTTTACCAATCTATTTATATCCGACAGGTCGATCACGTGCCTCGACGAGAGCCAATGAGCGACGAGCAGGTGCTCCTCGAGCTTCGAAGAGTGGAAGGAACGCTTTGCACATTTTTGTCGTAATTTGAACGTGAGAAAGTTTGCGCTCGTGTGCGTGGCTGAGAAACGTGCGTGGATCTCTCGGCATAAATCGTTATGATTGCTGTTATTGTTGTTGTTGTTGTTGTTGTTATTAATGTATTGTTATTATTGTTGTTGTTGTTGTTGTTATTAATGTATTGTTATTGTTGTTCAACTGGGGCAGTGGTGCTTGCATCGATGCTCCTCTGATTCGTCACCTGAGTTTCCGATGACAAATCCATTCATGGGAGCCGTGTTTTTACGTTCACATTTTAATAAAAATAATCGTAATAAAAATTAAATAGTAATAATTTCAAATTTTAAGAGGCACTAGTAAATGTTGATGCATTTTTATCGTTATCACTGTTGTTGTTGTTGTTGTTGTTGTTGTTGTTACGTGTTAACTTATTAGCTTACTTTACGTTACTTTATTTTTTACAATAACATCACTTTTCAAGATCTAAAATAATCCTGAATGCAAGACAGAGCAACAACGGAGCTGAAATTGGATAACCTCGTCGCCATCAAAAAATGTTTTTTCTCCCTCCCTCTGTGGATCCATCTCTCCCTCCATGGATCCCTCCCTCCCTCTATGGATCTATCTCTCCCTGGCTCTTGTGACTTCCGTTTGTCTGCTGCGGTGCTTAATGACGACGTTTTAGTCATTAAGTCCGATGTTGAGAGATATTGACGATAAAGGAGAGAGGTCATGATGATGATCGTGTGAATGATTCCTGATGAGGTCCTAATCAATCGTGTTATTCTTTCACAGGCTGTTATTCCTTTCCCAGGAAGTTTTGAATTCGTTCCAGTCACCACCATCACCACCGCTCGACTTCAGAACCGCCAGCCAGCAGTTCTTCCTTCTCAGTGGATTCCTTTCCATTAACCGTTCAGTTTGGACTCATCACGCACGCGATCTTTCGCTCGGTCCGGCATTTCGAGGACACCTCGGTTGTACGACCGTCTCCCATACCTGTCCGCACTCCTCCACCTGCTTCTCGTTCCTTCGACATCTTGCTCACTCCTCTGCGCCCCGCTGTTCGAATTCTTCGCGTGAGTGGAGGTTCGGGTCTCGATTGCCGCCTTGGACGAAGAGAAGAGAAGAGAAGAGACAAAGAGTGAGAGGACGAGAGATGGAGTGACAGAGTTGAAAGGAATGCAGGCGGACAGATGTTAGCTACAACTTCTATAACGGTATGCTTTGTGCTGCCCGAAAGAAAATGGACAACCCAGGTGAATGGAGTGAATTTGATTGGTATGTGCCGAGAATATCAGCCACATGAAAGGGTCAAATAATAAATGGCTTGTTAGGTAAACCGACATTAATAATAATATTAATAATAATAATAATAATAATAATAATTTTAATAATAATAATAATAATAATAATAATTTTAATAATAATAATTTTAATAAGAATAAAAATAATTAGTAATAACAACAACAACGATAAGAGCGTATAATCACGATGGTGGTTATTGGAGAAGAAATACCAGCACACGTTCATTGAAATAATCTCTCATGCTCTCTCGAACAATGTCCAAACTCAGTCCAACTTCTTGACTTGGTGATCACTATCATCATCATCATCATCATCATTATCATCATCATCATCCAGCTGTAATCCATATTTATTATCATCATCATCGTCATCGACATCATCGTCGTCACCATCATCATCACCTTCGTCACCTTCGTCACCATCATCATCATCATCATCGTCGTCATCATCATCATCATCATCATCACTATCATCGTCGTCGTCGTCGTCGTCATCATTACCATTTCAGTGGGTGCTGTTTTTGGTCAATAATAAGAATGAGGATAGGGTTTGAACTAGATTTTAATGATGGTTTTATGTCTATTCGCTGCGTGCTGCTTTGCTGTAGAATGACTTTAATAAAACAATACTACTACTACTACTACTACTGCTGCTGCTGCTGCTGCTACTGCTGCTACTGCTGCTACTGCTGCTACTACTGCTGCTGCTGCTGCTACTGCTACTGCTACTGCTGCTGCTACTGCTGCTACTACTGCTACTGCTACTGCTACTGCTGCTGCTGCTACTGCTGCTACTGCTGCTGATGATGATGATGATGATGATAATAATAATAATACGCTGAAATGACAATATGCTTTNGTGTCAGATTAAGAACAGCAAACATACAACTCGTGTCAGATGTAAACAAACACGAATTTACGCTAATATCTCTGCCAACGTTGATTCCAAATACTACTGCTACTGCTACTGCTACTGCTGCTGCTGCTACTGCTGCTACTGCTGCTACTGCTGCTGCTGATGATGATGATGATGATGATAATAATAATAATACGCTGAAATGACAATATGCTTTGAATCACTGTAGTTAAATGCTCTTGAATGCTTCTTCTGCAACTCCTCATAAATTGTCTTTCAATGATTTAATTACATTTATTTAAACATTTATTTAATTACATTTATTTAAACATTTATTTAAACATTTATTTAATTACATTTATTTAAACATTTATTTAATTACATTTATTTAAAGTTATATTCAGAGAAAGTCGCACATCTTCAAACATCTAACGAAAGCTTAAAAATAGTTGATTGCATTCACTGGATTCAACCGATGTTATTTTTGATATTATCATTCATAATAATAATAATAAATAATAATTATTATTATTATTATTATATTATTATAATTATTATAATAATAGGGGAACATTAAATTATTATTATTATTTTATTATTATTATTTTTATTATTAACTTTTATATTAATTCTTATTAAAAATATTAAAGGTTATTTTTAGCATTACTTAGGATCCAGTTTTAGCGGGAATGTAAGTTGAATATTTGACTCATTGACTGGTTTCATGCAGACACACATTCTCCTGCCATCCTTTTATCCATGTTAATGTCATGATAACGACCATGACGATGATGACGAAGAGAAGAAAAATGAGAAACGCTCCGGACCAATGATTTTTAATTTTTATTAACCAGTGAAGCGTGAAGGTCCTATTCAATACTTCCGACAGCTGACAATGACGTCATTTTGAATTACTTAACAAAAACGGCCTCCAGTTGGATGCACGACCCTTGGGTTTTCCAGGGAGATTGGAAAGTATTATTAATAAAGTTTTTACGAACTTTCGTTAATACATTTAAACAGTTATTATATTTTTGATATCAATTATTACTATTATTATTAGTATTATTATTATTTATTATTATTATTACTTATTATTATTATTATTATTTATTATTATTATTATTATCGATTTAATAATCACCTTAACAGCAGATTTTAGAAAGTAAATGAAATTCAAAATGATCGAAGCCACAAAAATTGAACCTCTGATACATTCGCCAGCCTATAGAGTCGTGTCAGGTGGTAATTAACATGCGATGAATATTAATGTCCTCATTAACATTTAACAGGCTGAATGATGGCATCTAATCAGCAGGTGCTCGTAAACAGGGGGCAGATTTACAGCCGGGAAGTACGGAGAGCACTAATGGAGATTGTGGCGCTTAAGTGCCACCCGCCGAACTCCCCCCCCCCCCACCCCAGCCAACAACCACCCTCTCATTGGCTGAAGAAATACCAAAGAAACGAAATATTCATGTAACCAAATAAATAAATAAACATAAATTATTACAACGACAATAATAATAATTGGCGGGAAACCAAATAAGCTACCCAAGCCCAAACTCTCCCCAAGTCCCCCAAGTCCGAACAACCTCTGACGATATTAAATCATGAACAGCGTTGTCATGGCGACCAAGGTGAAAAACGAGTGTACGACTGTTTTCATTCGTATTTTTGTTTTTATTAATTAATTACGTTTGTTCCTTTTTAATTGGAATAATAATTATTGTTACAAATGCAATTATTTAGTTGATAATATTAGTAATAACAATAATAATAATAATAATAATAATATATTATATATTAATATAATATAATAAAATTAATTATTATATTTAGTTATTATAATATTAGTAATTAATATTAGTAATATTGCCGTTATGCCTGTAATTGCATAATAACAAAATAATAATAATATTTTTAATAATAATAATTATTATTATTTTTATTGAATCTTCGGCATTCGGCATAACTAGGTTTGAATAAGAAATGTTACGAATATTAATATTGATAATATGCCCACGTAAATATGACTTTGTTAAATAATATTAGTCAGCCAATAAATTAACTGATAAATAAGCCGGCTAATTAGTCAACTAAAGTATCAGTCAGCTAATGAATTACCTGATGAGAGTCCTTTACCTGGCAAAACGTGTTCATAATTTACGAAGGCTCAGCTATTTTATCTGCTTCTTTTGGCGCCAAACTCCAACATTTTTGAGGACTCCTGGTTATGTTTGAATAGGAAATTGGAGCTTCAAATATTAATGTGGCACTTGGAAGGCTGTAATATTTATTAGTTATTTAATTTTGTAGCTTTATTATTATTATTACTAATATTATTAATATTAATATTGTTATTAACATTATTATTATTANATAACGACCATGACGATGATGACTTTATTATTATTAAAAAGTTATTAAAATAATAAAATAATAATAATAATTATCATAAAATAATAATAATAATTATTATTATTATTATTATTCACAGCTTCATAGCTGACTTCATCTGTGACCCGCTTTTGTAGCTCGAATGGATAAATATAAATACTATAGAATGATTAAAAATAATATCATCGTGTAATAACAATAAAAACAATAATAATAATAACCATAACAACAACAATAACGATAACAACAACAACAACAACAACAACAACAACAACAACAACAACAACAACAACAACAATAACAATAATAATAAAAATAATATTAATAATAATAATAATAATAACGCTCATCATCTGCATCAGTTTCCAATCTAATTTCTAGTTGTGCTTGAGTGGTTAACTGACAACACCTGTCCAGGTGAGACAGGTGATACCTCTTAACTCCTTCATTATGCAATTTCACTGAAATCTTTGCATTTTTCCAGCACACGTGACCTTCATTTCTGCAACTTGAAAGCGTTCATGTTTTGTATCTTCATTATCGCTCATCATTCCACAAACATAACAACTCAATTTGACATAACTACATCACCTTGACATACAATGACATCGTGGTGTTATGATATAACATACAATGGTATCGTGCATTATGATGTAACATACAGTGACATCATGATGTTATTACATTACATACAATGATATCATGATATTATAACATAAGATATGCTGTTGCAACATACAATACCGTCATGATATACAATGACGTCATAGCATACAATGACAAGAGAGTATACAACGCCATCATAACATCGCATGCGGCAGATGTGTGGCAGCATTTTGATTCGAAGATCTGAAATATTTTCTCGTTTCTATCGTGAGAAAACAGGTGCTATTATTGGCACTACTCCTCTCTCTTTCGATGTATGCCTCTGTTTGCTTCGTGGTATTTCTTTGTTTGTCTGGCTGTGCTTCCGTGTTTGTTTCGATGTATTTCCTTTGTTTATTTCAATGCATTTCCTTGTCTCCGAACGATTAAAATGTTCTTGTATTCGTTGCACGACATTACAATAAGCTTAATTGAGGCCCACGATTTGAGAAATTTAAAATAAAACACTTCACTGTCACACGACTCTTTGTGATGTTCAAATGTTCTCTTCGTGTCGTTCGTTCGAAAGATATTTTCTACGAATAATATCCAGAATATTATTGATAATAATTAATTTTTATTAATATCCAGAA
>MPNW01000121.1:444491-456417 GCA_011800805.1 Hirudo medicinalis
ACAAAACAAGTTTCCCGCATTTTCCCTCTAACACCTCCAGTACTTGCAACACACGATGATAGTGATGGTAATGATGATGATGATGACGATGACGATGACGATGGTTATAATGATGATGATGATGAGGAGCTATCAAATTTAGAGGTTTAAGTGGAGTTCTTTGGTTTGTAAATTTAAAGGAAGATTTAAAAATTAAATTTGAATCAAGAACATTCATTGAACCAGGAAAATAATAAAATACATTTATTTGTTACACCGAATAAATAAATAATGTAATTATGACCGAATAATATCATGATGAAATACCGTTCGATCGTAAAACGAAATTATTGAGGGGTCATGGAAAATCAGTTCAAAGGTCACGCTCAGGTCATGACAAGGCCGATCACGTGCAAGCCCCGAAGATCAAAAAACATGTCCTATTGTCCAATGGTCAGTTTCGGAGCTACAATTGTACAATGGCTGGTCATGATTAGATTCACCAACATGCTATCATTATCGGTACCAGCCGATACCAGGAAACGATGACAACATATTCATCATTACCATCGTCGATGACATTATCATTATCATTATCCTCATCAATAATAATAGGCGTCGTCATCACCCCCATCATCCTTATCACCATCTCTTGCGTCATCAACTTTTTCCTCTTCTTTGTCATCGAATCATCACTGAATGCATCGGAAACGTCACGTGATCTTTACGCTCATCACGTGACAATGTTTTTTTTTATCGCTCTCGTGGGAAGATGGATGGTAGGTGCTACCCACAGCCTCCTGACAACAGATGTTTCATATGTCACATCACCATCATCGTCACAGTCACCGTCATCATCATCATCATCATCATCATCACTATCACGTATCACATATTCGTAGCACTCCGTTGATTTTGTTAATCACAGCACATAAACGGGCAATAATTCTTGAACATTACGCTTATTACACGTTAATTATTCGTCTGTTTTATTGGTAATGTTTAGTTCGTACTGTTATGAACATCATGAACATTATGAACATTTTGAACATTATGAACATTATGAACATTATGAACATTTTGAACATTATGAACATTATGAACATTATGAACATTATGAACATTATGAACATTATGAACATTATGAACATTATGAACATCATGAACATTATGAACATTTTGAACATTATGAACAGGCAGGTTGGTTGATTGGACCGCGTTCCTGCGTACTACATTCGACAGTCGTAATGTGTCGTGTTCGAAACACAGCCTGCACTGCCGCAAGCGCCGGTAAATAAATGGTTAACAAAAAGCGCCTCTGATGCCATGCATATGGCGCTACATAAATGAACCGCATTTACATTTACACATTTATTGAACATAAAATATTATTATTAAACATGCAAGTATTTTTGACGAGAATTAATGGCTCGTGTGGCGTGAGTACAAACGTTTGAAAATGATTACTAACAAGTTATTCGTTGAAATGATCTTTTAGAAATATTTGTAATATTTATTTTTTTAATCATCGACCAAGAAGCAACCTCTCCCTCAAGACGAAGGAAAACAAATATAAAACAGGAATCACTTGAATGAAGAAGTCTGAAAATACTTGAAAATTTAAATATTTTAATGTCAAGAGCTTTGGCGTCATAAGATGCAGTAAAATGTCATGTTGCATAAAGTGTCATATCATATAAAATGTCACGTCACCTAAAATGTCATGTCATATGAAATGTCATCTTCATAAACTAAAATATTGATCACCTCAACAATCCATAAGAGCGTCACTCGTTCCAAAAATATTTCCAAGGATCATCATCATCGTCATCATCATCATCATCATCATCATCACCATTGCTGAATTATTGATCCCTCGTGATGTCAAGCTGAGTAATATATTATCTTCTGGATTTGTTAATTTTGAAACAAGCTCACAAAGCAGTTGTCAAAAATGAAGTATGAACAACGATGACGACGACGACAACAACAGCAGCAGCAGCAGCAGCAGCAACAACAGCAACAACATCAACAACAACAATGTAAATAACCTTCATATCAACTGTTGTACGACCACATTTGTGAAGAATACATTCTATTACAGCAGCTAATTCTAATTCGTTAGAACAAGGATTTCTTAACTTAAGACCACTTTTAAATGTTTAGTTGACGTGAATCCATTCATTGAATTAATATTTTTCATCAAATTCTTTCAAGACATCGAAGAATTGAGACCATCGTAAATAAAATCAAACAATGAAAGAGTTTTTTTTTGTCAATAAAACATCTCAGTATTTTAAAACATCTCAGTATTCATAACATTTCAAGGTTCTTTTGAAAGCAAGTGTGGATCAATCGAATAATTCTGTGTTGTTGTCAAGTTTTTATCATGAACATGAAATTATCTTTTGCAACAGTACTGGAATCGACTGTACTTGTATTTTTTATTGTACGTAACGGGTTGTTTTCACAGTTCTTTCGAGTTGGTAATTGTCGCGTTGTCCAATATATTTGTATATTTGTATATTTTTGTATATGTATATTTGTATCAAATGGTTGTATCAAATATTTGTATCAAGTAGTTGTAGAAATAAAGTTGAGTTTCTGTTGCTTATGAAGTTGAATTAAAATCGAAAGAGCCAGCATTAAAACACTGTTCCATGTAATTCACCAATTATGAAGTTGAATAATGGATGAGAAGGAAGGACGGTTGAATGAAAGATAATTGAATGAGATGAATAAGTGAGATGGAGAACCACTCAAAAGACCTGGAAGGAACAAAAGGATGGAATGGTAACAATTTGTCTAATGCATATTCTCGCTAGTGCAAGTAATGACTCCTGTTCGTGAAGTTGCCGATAACGGTGATGATGACGATGACGATGACGATGACGATGACGATGACGATGATGATGATGATGATGATGATGATGATGATGATGATGATGATGACGATGACGATGACGATGACGACGACGATGATGATAATGACATTTGTGGCCTCATGAAAAGATATAAAATTTAATTAATGTTGCCATGATTAAAGGAAAAATTAAGTTTCATCACTTTCACAATTGTCGGTGAATCAACCTATGACATTTGTAATTATTAAATACATACATTACTTGATACATATGATACATACATTAGTACTTGAGTAAGTTCGACGGCAGATCTAGAACACTGGAACACTGGAACCAGTAGCGGATTTAGGGGTGGTGTGGCGGCCCAGCCACCAATACAGGTGTGGAATATGGGGCCTGTCACAGGGACACGACACACATTTTTTCTATCATAATTTTGTTATTAGGTATCATATTTAAACCAATTATTGCTGTGATGGGCAGAAGTTCATTAGTTATAGGGAAATATTAATTTCAGTCATTAAGTGTTAACAGAAACTTTTTATAGTTTGAGCAAAAAACCCAAAAATGCGCAAACAGTGAAAACCAGTGACCAGCATATGACATCAAAATATTTTTATTTTTCAAGCAAACTTTTAAATTACAAAATAAATGAAGTTAATAATGTGTCATGTCACCTCTCAATTACCTCCTCAAGTCGAATTTTCATTGATTCCAGGAAAGGTTTCAGACTGATTGTCCAATTGTCATGCCTCTTCCAGAGCTTTTTCTAGCTCTTGGATATCAGAATATTGCTTGCCATGGCAATATATTTTATTCGCAAAAAATACCCAGATCGGATTTAAGTCAGGCGAGCGAGCAGGCCTTCAAAACATTGAGATTCCTCTCCTGTATGAACAACTTTGTGACTGTCTAGGTGTGAGTTTGGGCATCATCTTATTGAAAAATAACTTTATGGACTTCGAATTTGTCACTGAAATTTAAAATATTAAATAAATTATTACAGGGGTAGGAAATACTTGCATGTGTCATGTCATGTCATGTCATGTCATGTCACCTCTCTTCAATTACCTCCTCAAGTCGAAGAGTCAACTTAGAGTTTCAACATATTTTGAGGAATTCTGCTTCCCCTCTAGGTCCCTCTTTATTAAAAAAAATGATTTTGGAGGTTTTCTAGCATCGTTCCAATAACATTTGGACCATCCAAATTATTTTGTTTGTCAGAGAAAGGCTTGTGTTGTGGCTTACTAATTCTTAAGAATCCGTTTCGCCGAAGGTATCTGCATATTGTAGAGTGGCTCGGATTCAAATTCAGCTTGTCTTGAAGTTCCCTTGAAGAGCACTTCCTTTTGGAAGCTTCACGAAGAATACTTTTCTGACGCTGATCCAGTTTGTAAGGACTTCCAGGTATTTAATTCGTTCTACAAGTTTCTGGATCATCCTACGTCTCAATACGTCTCAATACGTCTGAATACGTCTGAATTTGTCTCAATACGTCTGAATAGGTTCTAAATACGTCTGACAACATCTATTGGAATATTAATTCGCTTTTTATGTGTGAACCTTATTTTAGGAACCATTCGATAGGAGGTGTTTATTTTTATTCGCCAGACAAATTATGCATCGTACATGGCGAATCATTTCGAAATGGTAAATAATTCAATAAAATTGTTATCTTGTTATAATATTAATTATTATTATTTTTATTATTACTTGTTTATTATTTATTATTATTATTTAATAATTAATTTAATTAAAGTTTAATTAAAAAAAATTATTCACTTTCATTTTAAAGAAATGTCTTGAGCGTGAATATATTTTCGATTAAATTTTCCGACTTACCTCGTGGAAAGACTAATTATAAGATCGTGTTAGGCATTGTTGTGCATTATGTTATTATTACAGTTAAATGAGTTGTTATTTTTGCCTAACAAATTCTGTTTGAAATCGACCACCCACAAAGGACATAATGAGATGAGTTGATTGAAGTTTTTCGAGAGAAGTGCCTTGGAGTGCTGGATTCATTTGGTAACTTGAAGGATTGAAGGATTGAAGGATTAATGGCGCTCGAGACATTCTTTGAGAAACTGCTGCTCGAGCACTGGTCCGTGTTAAATATAATCATATTTATTCAACAATTATTAACTTATCGATGAATGTTATTTCGCAGGTGTTCAAACGAGATAATCTAGGTATGTTGAATGGAGATGTTAATACCTGTTTCAGGTGGTTACGAGTGTTCAACATGTGCCAACACAATATTAACAATTAAGTCGACATTAAAAGGTTATTAAATTTCAATCACAATTATTTCCATGATTTTATAAATTCTCATTCATTCGCTTGAATAATCAATAATCAATAATGAGTTTGTCATCATCGATTGTGCTGTTTTTAATTCGCATATATCGAGTTCATTTCAACCATATTTGTGCATCTTGGACTTTCCTTTTCATGATTATATCATTATATATTATATGATTATATCTTATTCGTTAACCATAGTCATAATAATACTATTGTAGCATTGATATCTACATCATCATTATCATCGACATCATCATCATCATCAGAGGTTTGTGTCACGTGATACGGTTGATGTTCAAAGAGATAAACATGTGCATCGTAAAGTCCCACTCGGAGGGTTGATCTTGCACTGGGAGGATTGTCAACAAAGGAAGGATGGAGAGAGAGATAGTCACGTAGAAAGTGAGGGTATTGGTAAGGTAAGAGTCGGTGGATGTGTCAATAGAGCAAGTGCATTGGATCGGTATCATTACTTAAACTCTTCTCAATAACTAATAATGATTATTATAAAAATATTTCATAATTACTATTATTAATACAAACAAATATTAATAAATGATAATAACTTTCATTGGCATTATTTGCCTATGTAAGATTTTGTTTAGGTCTCGGTTGGAGTATGGAGTACAGGTGTGGGACCCGTTTAGGCAGGGCTTAATTGGCAAGATCGAGGCAGTCCAGAGAAGGCCAACTCGGTTGCAACATGATCACGGCCTGCAGTGACCTGCCTCACAAAGAAAGATTAAAGCTCCTAAAACTTCCTTCTTTAGTTCACAGGAGGAAGAGAGCGGAATTGATCGTGTTGTACAACATGACGCACGGATTTATGTCAGGTGCTGCCCTACGGTATCGTTCTGTCCAGACGAAAGAACGAGGGAAGACGTGACCTGAAATTTGTCAACCACTTTGGCTCGTAGGGATTGTAGAAAATTTGTTCAGTAACAGGGAGGTAATCGTTGGAACTCCCTCCTGAAGAAGCTGTGAAGGTTCAGAACACATCCAACTTTAAATTTCTTGCTCCGAAGATCATTTTTATGCTGACAGAGCTTAAGACATTTAAGACATTTTGTGGATGTGTTGTTTTGTTGCCCTGCTTTTTGATTGTTTTTCATATTGTTCATCGTTAGTTGTCAAGTTGTGATCCGCCGAGGGGTTCGACTTTGTAATTAATAATAAATAAATAACAATAACTAATAATAATATGATGATGATAGTCATGTTGGACAAGTGGGCCTATCCTCAATAGGTCATGGTTCAATGAACCAACCATGCCATAGGCCACGTTGTGANACGTGCATTTTCATCGGTGTGACATGGTCTAACGTCGTCGTCGTCGTCGTCGTCGTCGTCGTCATCATCATCATCATCATCATCATCATCATCATCGTCATCATCATCATCATTGTCATCATCGTCGTCATCATCAATGTCATTACTACCGCCATAATCATGATGATGATCATCATCATAATTACTATCACCACCAATATCATCACCACGAACAAATGCTACCCCAAACATTCATTAGCTGTCACTTAAAATAAGATCTCCAGAGATTCTAAAGAACGAATAGATGAGAGGATGGATGGCGGATGGATGAATGGATGGCTGGATGGATGGATGGCGGATGGATGGCGGATGGATGGATGGATGGATGGATGGATGGATTGCGGATGGATGGAATGAAAAGGTGACTCCTCCACCATTTCTCAGACATCCGTCAGTAATCGTCCGATCCACTGCAGCATGACTGAGCGATACAAAGGAGCAGAAAGGAGCATCCAGACGCTGAAACTCGGAAGAAGGAAGAGGACGAATCGTGGTGACAGACAAAGACAGATGATTTATCGGGGTCCATGAGAAACAGAAAGTTTTTACTTCGTCTCGGTGACTCTGCGTACGAACATGTGCATGATGCTAGGTTCTTGTTGCTGTTGCTGTTCGTGTTGTTGCTGTTCGTGTTGTTGGTGTTGCTGATGTTGATGGAAATGTTGAAGATTTCATGAATGTCTTCTTAGTGTTTAATTAAGAATTATTAGATTTCAAAATAATTAATTCATTTATAACCTATTTATAATTAAGCAGTTTGCTTATTCTAATAGGGATTGTAAATGTGACGATCGAAAATGTGTCTTTAATTGTCGTGTTAAAATTTAGTTGTTAAAACTTAACAACTGCCTATTATTTGCAATTAACAGTTGTTTTTGTGGCACTCATCTTCAGGACGGAAGATGATTTTTAAGGAGGAGAATGAAGGATTCAGATGAATGAAGATTTTTCAACATTTTTCAATATTTTTCAATATTTTTCAACATTGTCGAAGACCATCGTTGCAAAAGTTGTTTGTCAAGCAATGTGTCAGAAGTTTCAGAGGAAGATCGTGCAATTAACATGATTCGAAAATCATTTTTCAGCCTAATTAAGAGTTTGCTTTTCTCAAATCCGTCGACATTCGTATTTCATTCAAAGTTTCTGCAATCATTACGATCATCAGCCTGTCGCTAGAGATAGTGTGCATAATATTATATTGTATACTCGTTATTATTCATTGCATAATATTAATGCACCATTGTCTCTGCACTTGTCAGGTTTTACTTGTGATCGTTAATGCAATTATGCCATTCATTCGGATTTGTTCAATTAACGTGTAAAAATAAATGTTCATTTTAAGTTGCAACTGTTATTATCAGCTTGTTGAACAGCAGTGTTGTTGTCGTAATCCAAACGACATCATCCACTCGAGCAGTTGTTTTGAAATGTATTTTTAAAAAAGTTCAAACAAGCGATGATCATTCAATACAACTCACAGTGATGTTTGTGACTTTAAGAAGAGAACGATACGTGACAAAGTCGTAAGAAGTTCACAACGAAATGAACTCCAGTCTTTGCATCGTTCAATTTAACAACAAGATACGAGAACACGTCATCTCCAGTGAGATGAAAAATAAATAATTGAATAATAAATGTCTTTAAATGCGAAATCTTTTTATAATTGGAATGATTTCAAATTCGAGTGTCAAATTTCATTGCCTCCTTAGTTGACAACAGCTCGGTGAAGTAACAGCGTGACTCTGGTTTTGTTTAACAACTTTTTGTGCTCTTTAAACAATCATTTAACTGTGAAACTTTGCAAGTTAAATAATTTATTTAAACGAATTCTTTAAAAAATAAAGTAATCCAGTAATTCGAATTAATCCTTAGATTTTTAAGCTGATTTCAACGCTAATTAGAAATTAGTACACGTCCGATGTGCTGTTTACATTCCCCTGAAAGCTGATTGGCAGTCGGTGCTCCGGCGAGCGACCAATAGGATTGCAGGAAAGTTTGAAACTTCAAGTTGTGGGCGAAGAGCTCGAACTGTTCTTAAATAGCACGCAAAATAAAAGAGAGATGATGACGTTTAGGGAGGGTTTCAGAGAGATGAGAAGAAGGAAGAGATGTGTTATGTATAAGTTACAGAGGCTGTTATAAGGGACCAAAGTTAGGGGTTGTATAAGTTTCTGAGGAGTTTGAGGAGGGCGTGTTGTAATAGAGTTGTGCGTAAGAACAGATGTTCACATCGAATTCACTTTTCAGTTTTTAATTCTTAGCCGTTCTTTGCTTCCAAGTTACTTGCATTTGTGATCGCAGGTTGGTTGGATTGTCTTTTTTCTAATCAGTTAATTTATCTGCAATCTTAACTTAATAAGTAGTGATTTATTTCTTCAAAAGTGGATTTTCAGTGAATAATTTTGTGCCCCAATTGAAAATAAAGGCTTAAATAACAAATAATGCCAATTTAAAGATCATCACTATGGAAGCTTTGAGTTGATCATTCAATGTAACCACATCATTCCATAGAATTTCCATTCTAAGTTTGACATCTGATTGTAATCTGATTGTAATCTTCAACTGGAAGAAGGCAGAAAAATAGCATTTTACCATACAAATACCATTTAATTGTTCGCAACAACATGGAATGGCTTTACGAACTTTCTTCCGAGTGAAGCATGAAGCTTGTTGACAAAATACCTCGTGTATTAAAATAACTCCTTCTATTTTTAGAGACTTCAGACTTATAAAAAATGCTTTGAAATCCGCATTTAAATTAATTTTGCTTAAAAACAGACATCAACTTAGTTTGCAGACATTCATGGAAGTCAAGCCTTTTGACTTGAGATCCCAAATCATGATGGGTCAATTTCTACAAGGACACAACCACCACCAACTGTCACCATTCTCAAATTTCTCTTACCCATCTCTATCACCGTCCTCGTCCTCTCCTTCGTCATCTTCATCATCGCCTCCGCTGGGTTTTCAAAACAATCAGAAGTCTCCCGAATCTATGGGTGGATCTCTTCAACCAGCTTTTCCATCATCGCCTATAGCCAGTACATCTTGGACGAATTTAAACAAGGATTCCTTCGTGAAAGCGAGCAACTCCAGTTGTCAATTCGATCCGACTAATCAGCAACAAATCCCTTTCCCGCCTCTCAGTTTTGGCTACAACGAGTTTTTAGGAACGGCGAGTGAACTTTCCCAGCAACACTCCGGCTTGGAATCCACGAAAGACCAGTCAAAAAAGAGGAAAAAGCAGACAAAAACGTCGTCGAAATCAGAAT
This sequence comes from Hirudo medicinalis, assembly GCA_011800805.1. Taxonomy (NCBI): domain Eukaryota; kingdom Metazoa; phylum Annelida; class Clitellata; order Hirudinida; family Hirudinidae; genus Hirudo; species Hirudo medicinalis. The sequence continues at coordinate 454,243 of MPNW01000121.1, forward strand.
ATTCGAGCAGCAACGTGCCTAAGAATTCATCTGATTCGTCATCAAGTGACGTCCTCAACCAAAAGTCTGACAACGAGTTGATTAAAGTCGAAGGCGAAATTCATTCTGACGTTTCAAACGTTGACGGATGTCCGACCGAGGGCAAAAGACTCTGTTACAACCCCACAAACGGTTGCACTTCGTCGAACCCATCGACTCAAATTTCTGCAAAAACCTCCCTTCACCAGAGAGAAACATTCGTCTCCCCAAACAACGTTAACGTCAGGAATACGTCCGTCAAAAGGAGCATGACCTGCTCTCCGAAGCAACCGACCGACATCTATAGAGTCAAAGGAGTCCCTGACGTCAACTCGCTATCCATGCAAAACCAAAGAGTTCTGGCCAACGTCAGGGAAAGACAACGCACTCAGTCCTTGAACGATGCCTTCTCGCAGCTGAGGAAGATCGTGCCGACGTTGCCGTCGGACAAACTGAGCAAGATCCAAACCTTGAAATTGGCAACTCGATACATCGACTTCCTCTACAAAGTTCTCGGCAGCGAGCAGAACGGAGCGGCCGTCGGTGACGACATGACAGGAGATGTCAACAACTACCAGTCCTACTCGACAGCCCACGAGAAGTTGGGTTACGCCTTTTCAGTTTGGAGAATGGAAGGCGCTTGGCAGGCCAGCAGTGGGTACTCTGGTCCGCCGGGTATAAAAGGAAAATTCTAGGAGCCATTCGACCCTTTCCGAGTAATTTAGTTTCACGTTGTGCAGCAACTTCGATGTGTTTACTTGTTGATTTGTATTAAATTAAAAATATTTTTAAATAAAATGTGTAATTAACTTATTCCATCCTCAAGTTTTTATGGAAGAAATACGAAATGAAAATATAAACAAGTCGATGTAAGCAAGTTTATTGATCTGCCTTCTCAACATTTCAAGTGAAGCCCTTTTTCGACGTACTGGCTTCTTTTGATCCGCATGGTTTTAATCAAATTTAACTCAAATTTATCGCCAGATTCAATTTTATGCCGTTTGTGTCCCCAAGATGTTGAAATAATATTTTTTACACTCTGTAACCCCGTGTGGAGATGCCACTAAAAAGTGTGGGAAATCGTGGATCCTTGTTTCAATAAATGTAAGATCTTCATCCAGTCTTCTTCCCTGCAAGAGTCGTCTGCTTCTAGCGAGGGAGTCTCGGATAGGCAGACGACTTTTTTCAATAATTTAATATTTAGAATTAATTAATCATTATTTATTGTTATTATTCCGATAACAAACAATCCGTTGCACATTGGAATAAATTAATAAGTAATTGTTTAAGACAAGTTTAATTGAATACTCAGCGAATAAGAAATCTGAGGATTCTATGTGCATGTATTTCTAAGTAAAAATGTACTTAGAAATACTTGCAAATACTTACAAATGTACTTGCAGCCTGCAAAGCCATAAAACGTGCCTACCTAACCAACAAATGACTTCAATGTGAGAAAGAGCTGAGGATTCAATTTAAAACCATTCTGTCACACACTCATCCCAGGTCACTGAGGAAAAGTTGAAGGAAAGAAGGAAGATGCTGAGGAGAGACGAGAGGAGGCCGTGTTTTAAAAAGTTCCCATTGGTATCAAATGCGTGAATAATTATAGAAATTATAGACATAATATCCATGCTCACTTTAGCAGATTTGTGTGATTCTACACCGAACAATAGTTAAGTCCTATTGACTAAGTATTACTATGTTTATATTTGTATATACGAAAACATATATTTATATGCGTATATATGAAACTATATATATATATATATACATATTCTATGTATTACCTACCAATTGTTATTTCATTGGGCGATATAATTGTCATCTAGAAATTAGATTTTTTGAGTTTGTCACTGCCTTACGCCGACACACGTACGTGATCAAATTTATGTCGGTGATTCAATTTGTATCTTTAGGAGTAAATAACTAATAATAAATAAATATGTCATAAATAATAATAATAATAATAAATATATAAGTAATAAATATTAATAATAATAAATATATAAGTAATAAATATTAATAATAATAAATATATAAGTAATAAATAATAATAATAATAAATATATAAGTAATAAATATTAATAATAATAAATATATAAGTAATACATATTAATAATAATAAATATATAAGTAATAAATAATAATAATAAT
>MPNW01000122.1:10474-70474 GCA_011800805.1 Hirudo medicinalis
GATTACCGCTACTATCTTTCATGTCATCAATCAGGCATCGTGATTTATCACTTGCACGATCATAACTGAAGTATTTCCACACGTTACTGACACTTTTGCGCCCACAGCCTTTCTTTAACATGTTCGTTTCAAAATTAAAATTTGGATCTAAAGATAATTGGTTTAAAATATGTTTAAAATATTGACATAATATAACAATGGCGATTGATGACCAAATGGGTGCGTTGTAAAAATCAACTAGTTCGACACATCACGCACAATTTTTTTCACGTTGTTTTGGTCAGAAATAAAAATGGCTTCTTTCAAAATGGTTTAATTTATAAATAAATTAAAAAACATGATTTTGTTTTCATTATTTTTTATTAAAAAAATAGTTTGTATATTAGAAATAGGGCTAAAAAATATTTAGATTTATATAAACTTCTGTATATTTTTTAAACTTTTCATATTTTTATTTCTTCGGTTTTATTGCAATGTTAATGTGGCTAACTCTTCTAAATCAAACTAATTTGACAACTTTTAATGAAATTTTACTCATATCATTATTTTACTTTATTTATTTTATTCAATGTTTTCTTATAAAGGTTCAAAAATTTGGTTGTCTTACTCTTAAATTTGATCTTAACGTAAAGTTTATTCGGCAACTTGTGCAATATTAAATTTGTTTACATTACTTATAACTACATCCGGTCTTACTAAATACCCGTAGGTACCAAAAATTATCAAAATTTACAGCAGAAGTGACTACTAACAAGTGTTAGGTAAAAAAGTCTGCGGAAAATTGTTTACATAATAAAATCATGCTGATATAAAAAATTCAGTTAACTGATTGGACTTTCCAGTTACTCAGTTACTACTTTCAAGTTAAAGTTATAGTTATNAGTGTTAGGTAAAAAAGTCTGCGGAAAATTGTTTACATAATAAAATCATGCTGATATAAAAAATTCAGTTAACTGATTGGACTTTCCAGTTACTCAGTTACTACTTTCAAGTTAAAGTTATAGTTATTTAGGCGCGGTCAGTTACAGTTATAGTTACAGTTAACTGATTTGGTTTCTGTCAGTTATTAGAGTTTCCAGTTACAGTTATAGTTAATAGAATTAACACTAGTGACAACAAAGGTGATTTATAAATATTAATAAATGATAATATATTTATGGTAAAATAATAATTTAATTTTTACTATTTCGACTCAAAGCGAGACATTTGACCTAATTTTGCCCTTGTTTGTTTTTTTCTCACCATATTGGCGCATTTTGTTTACATTTCCACGCCGTGCTCGTATGGAATAATTCTGGCACGTCTCATTTACTTTCGGAGAGATTTTTTTAAATTACATCTGTCAACAGTGTTCGCTTTGCAACATTTATTCACTTCAATAAATCAATTGAATTCAATTGAAAGAAACTTTAAGTTATTTAAGTCAGAAGGGAAAGTCCTTTGTAAGGCATGTGGTCATTTTCCATAGGTCCGGGCCGATCTGAAATATAATATTGTCACATTAGCTATTTAAATATTCCAGTTTGATATTTATTCTGTGACCTTCTCTTCAACCTTCATTCAAGGGCAGATCTTGTCTTCATCTCTCTTGATGACATCAGTGTAAGGCCTTACTGCTGCCATCGCTGACAAATAAAGTTATTTTAGTTTAAAAACTTTCACTTTAAGTCACATAAAAAAAAAATTAACATGGCTCATGAAGGGCATAACTCCTGATGGGTCTTGGTTTTCTGTTACCAACCACGTATATTTCATCAAACTCCAAATCAAAGCACACGGGTTCAGTAGGCAACTTCAGGCAATTAAAGCAAAATATTTAAATTAATTTGCTAATAATGTTTACTAAAAGATTAATGAATGCATTAATGATACATTAATATTCAAAGTAGTAAAATAAGTAAACCTTGTCAAGGGTGATCCAAACAGTACGATCATTTTCAAAGATCTGATGTGCTGCCTGTTTGTCATTTCTTTCAGCATTTCTTTTCACATCAAATTCATAGCTGCTCAGCAAAGGAACCTCAATGACTCCGAATCCACTTTCATGGTAATTCAATGACCTGTTACAAATGAAACAGTATCATTTAATTTATTGCAAAACATTCTACTTTCAGTAACTTAGTAATTTATAGAATAGACATTGAAAATATGCAGTGAAAATCATTTTCACCCTATGCAAACTTTCACTTCGAGATGGCTTTCAACATTCTTGGTTTCCACTTTCAGGGTGACTTTTTCGGAATCTCTAGACGGTATGGGCAAGTTGTATCTAGTAATACTCTGTCAGGAATATTTTGAAAAGTTAGTGGATTGAATATTTAATATGTGCATCAAATTCTCATCCCTGGAATTGTCAAAGAAATGTTTTGAAATCCTTGATTGGAAATTACCTGAACCAGAACTAATCCACTTCCTGATGTTTCAACTTTCAGAGGACAGCCAAGACTATTGTTGGTATGCTAAAACATAAAGTGCAATTGTAATCACTTTAATTTTATATTAATGTTATTATTGCAACTCACGTCAAAGAAAATGGAGCCAGTGAAAAGAGGATGGACAACTTTCATCGAAGTCTTTTCCCTGTTGGATGCAGTTATATCCACGTCGACATTAATTGACTGGTGACCAATGTGTTCCTGGAGCAGACGACTGTACAATGTTAAGGCCCTCAATGCAATGGATGTGTCCTGGAAAAATGCTTTATTGAAATGTTCCCATTAAATTTTATTTTACATGAAATTCAACCTGAACATATACAAATGATCCCATGTGATTCATTTGAGTAATCAACCAGTTGATGATTGGTCTTGATTCTGCAAGCCCTCCCATTTCCAGATGAGTCAGTGCTGCATAAGCTGTTGCTTCAACACTTAAGGAATCATATTCAGCCATTCTCCAGTGAAGTTTTCCATCTTGGATGGTAAATTTAAGAGAATTTAATTAAGAAATTAGTAATAATTGTTAGAAATAAAGAGACCAAGAAAAGGAATGATTTAATAAAACAATAAATAGCACAAAAATATTAGCAGATGCTATAATAAGTAAACCTTCTTCAATGAAAAGTTTGTCTCTCTTCCTAAGAACTTCATGCACTTTATCACTGCGTCCCAGCACCAAGGCGTAAGCTCCAATATTCAGTAGGTAAGCGTCAATGGCCACTTCTTTAATTGCAAGGGCCTTCTCCAAAAACTTCATCGATTTTGAAACTGATGCATCAACCAACTTCACATCTTCTGTCTCCAACTGATGGTAAAATAATGGATGTCATTTCTTACAACATCAATGTGATATGCATTTATAACTAACAGGTAGGTATTCCTTGGCTCTGATGAGGCTGCTCATGACTTGGGCTGTCAATGGAATGTCCTTCAAGTTGTGGACCTTAAAATGTAAAATATATATTTCAACATTTCTAGTATAAATAATTAGATAATAATTAATCAAAAAGTAGTTACCCTTAGAGAAAGAACATCCTTTTCCTCCACATATGATCCATCTTCTTTTTGTCTGCTTACCAACCACCTGAGTGCTCTTTCTGCTTCTTTGTTGCGACAAGGCAGAACCTCTATCATTTCAACCATGGAATCCAACATCATTGAAGTCAACCTAACAAAACAATTGAAAAAATTGAAAAGTCTTATCTGTTACACATTGATGTTTATAATAATTATATTGTGCTTTTATTTTGAAACAATAGCAAAACTCGCCATAAGTATCCAGACGATCCGGGATAGAAGGAGTAAAAGCCACCAGGGTATTGTTTGTTCAACAAGTACTGAATAGCTGAAAACATTCATCCATGATACATGCATATTTTGCAGTTTAAGACTAAAAATAACAAATTCTTACATTCTATTCCTGATCTTATGCATTTTTCTTTGTCAACATGGACTTCAAACAAACCATCAACTTGATTGCTCTTCAAAATTGGTTGGAATACTTTCGGAGCATTCTTAAAAAGCGAGTTATTGGCGATGTGTTTGATGATGTGAAGAGTTTGAACAAAATGTAGCTTGGTTCTATCTTCCAGCAAAGAAGGATTCGAATCTTCATGGCAAATTCTCTCAATGACAGGTCCCAACAAGTCACCTGCAAGATATCAAATTCAAGTTTAAACAGTGAACAAGATATCGCCAAACTTCCAATTTCTTACCATAAATCTTAACTTCTGCTTGTTCTGTGTTGAGGATGACTTCTTTGATTTGTTTTTTAATGTCAATTTCTAGTTGTTCATTTCCTTGGAAAGCATCCAACAACCATGTCTTGTCATCTTTAATTTCCATGCCATTATCCTAGAACAAAGTTTAAAAATATCTCAATTGGGTTGTCGTGCAGTTAATTTATTGAAAACTTACTTGAACTCGGATAGTGGTATTCAACAATTTTTCATGAGTGCCGTTAGCTTTCACCCCAATTTGAAATTTCAAATTCTTTGAAGCATTTGATGTTGAAAGAACAGAAAATGTTAAATTCTTAGAGTCCCATCCATGAAGCTGAAAAATTAATTTTAAAATATTTATTTTTGTGTCTTAAAAATTGGTTATTTGAAATTTTATATATTTGAATAAATTTATCTATTTTGAAATTGTTAATGAACAACTATTACAATTTGTTATGGATATGATGTTGTGCAAAGAAGTAAATCCAGAATTACAATGATTGTCTATGTATTTTAACTCACTGTGACTCTTTGAACATTTGGTTCTTGGCATATTATTTCCATCCCTTCGTTTTCCTTGAGAGCTATGTCAACCTGAAGTAACAATGTTTTAAATTTAAAAAACATACAATATGAGAATCGAATAATATAAATTATTTGCCTCCTTTCCAATTAGATCCAAGTTACCCAAGTCTATGCTTGCTTGAAATTCTTCACCTTTTAAAATATCCACAGGGTGGTCAACATCAGCATATGGGGCAGAGGAAACTATAATCTGCGTGTAATGAAATATTTTTTAATATTTAAAATTTTTGATAATTGTACACACTTCAGCCAAAACTTATTTAGCTCATTACCATTACATCTCCTAGTGCAACAATGGCTCTTTTACCAGGAATATTAACAAATGTTGCTACTGACATTAGAGTCCCAAAGTTAAACCGGTTGGTCCTGAAAGTTACATCGGCATTTGACCTAGAAATTTTTAGAAATTAAATTTCTGTAATTATATTTTCCTGAACTCTATAATAAATCTATTAACCCGGTTGTAGCTGAATAGTGTGCAGTCATTTTAAGCATATCAGTATTGTGGTTCTCATGTGCCTGCAGGAGATCATTTCAATTATTGTAACTATAATAATATGTAAATATAGGACCTTCAATAGATGTTTAATTTAGCATAAAATTCAATCAAAAAAATCTCATTAAGGTAAAACTTGCAATGCTTTTGGGACTTTCTGCTGACTCCGAACCAAATACTGGTGAATCTGCCATCAAATGAACACTAACATAGGAATATGGCTGGGCCTTCACCTTTATTTCAAGAAAATCTCCCTGATCCACAATTTCTGGAGCCAAAATTTCAACCTAAAATAAAACATGAAAATTAAACATTTATAATTTGCAAATTATTCATTTTATTAACCAACAAAAGCTATAACCTTATTTTCTTCAATATAAACAAGGAATATCAGACTGTCGGCAACGATTGTATGACCTGGAGTTTCAGTCCAAACCATAAGGCGAGGAGAAGACAACAGATGACTGACATTTTTTGGGATGTGCAGAGAGAGTTGGTGACTTGTTGATGGCTTTGTCAAGCAAATTTCACCAGAAAGAACCAGCACTGATTCACTGGAAACCTGTAGAAATAAAAATAATTGCATTTTTATTAACGATTCCTCAGTTTGCAGCCATTTAATTGGAAAGTGCAAATTAAACTGACATGGTACGTGAACTTGTCAACTGGGAAGGTGCTATTAATTTTCACATTCAGAAATTTTTCAACCTTGATTAAAAAATCAAAATGTTCGCATCATTAATAATAGTTGCCTTTTTCAACAATTCAAGATGTACCTGAACATTTGGTTCTTCTTGATCAAGCAAAACCTGAATTGAATGGTCATCTTCCTTAGCTTTGATTGTCAAGAGTTTGTTGACAGTTTTTCCAGATTCCTTATCAAGAGTCTGCAAGAAATTCAAAAATAAGTAAACTAAATTTCTAATTAAAGATATTTAATGAAATTCTAATTGAACTGCAACCTTAACCCTTATATGGGACAATTTGAAAATTATGTATGTTCTTCATAATAGCATAAAATCATAGAATTTATCATCATTGTGGCCATTATTCATAATGAATAATAATGAAGTAACACCATTTTCTAATAGAATTCTATTAATCAACTACTAACATATTCCCAAAAAAGGAGGTTTGTCTCGAACGCTTTTGGAGCTAATTCTTGGAAAGTAGGAGCATGAGATTGGTCCATAAACATTTTGTTGACATTTTCTTTGAGATGGCCGAGGACTCCATGTCTCAACTTTTTTTCTATTGGACTTGGCCGAGAAAGTTCTTGAACTGTTTAATAAAGGATTCTTTGGTTGCAATTACAATTAATAAAGTAATGACATGAACAAATTAATTTTGATTCTAATACCTGGTAGATCAACAATAGTTGTTAAATTTTCAACTTGGTCCTACAAATAGAGAATCATTTTCTTAAGCAGTCTGAACATTTGTTGTTTTGCAATTCACAAATTTTGATTGTGCTCTAATTTAACTAACTTAACATTATCTGTAAATCTTTAGAGTTTTCAAAGACATCTAAAATAATTTATGTTTGGGTTAAAAATATCTGAAACTCACCTTATATTCTACCATAAGGACAAGTTTTCCTGCTTTCTCCACTAGAGGAATTCGATATTTGTGCTCTATAATACCTTTAGAAAGCAACATTATGTAATATTATATTTGTAAGTAATCTTTTAAAGTGAAAATGTATTAATTCAACTTAAATATTTCAAACCATTTTTGGGTATTTCATTAATCCATCTAACCAGAGGAGTGTTCTGGGACTGCATAAAGTAATTGTAATAACTGTAACTTGAGTTAAGTTATTGAAATTGGAAAAAAAAGTATTTGTAGCGATTGGAGTGATCTATTTCCCAACTTCAAATGGAGAGACAATTTGCCTGCTATATTACCATTAAAATAATTTACTCACATAAATTGAAATATTCAAGGGTCCAGAAAATGGCTTTGAGTTGTTTTGTAATGTATAGATTGAGACTTCCACTGCAATGACATCAAGAACAAGTGAAATTTTTATAATGCAGTGCTTTAACATCCTTGTTACACAATTGCTACTGAAAGTAACTAAATGAACTCTTAAACAAAAGAAATTTACTTGTTTCTCCTGGTTTTAAGATATTACTTCCAGTATAAATATTAATGCTGGCACTTTTCCATTTAACAGGCAGCTGGATCTCCAATTGAAATTCAATGTAACCTTCTGATTTAATGATCACATTGTAACTTTTCTGAATTAATTTTTCATCGGAAGGCACCTTGGAAATTATAAGTTGATTGATCACAAATTGTAAATACTCAAACTTAAGTTTTGTACTTAAGTACAAAAATGAATGAATGTTTCTCACCAGGATTTTAAACATTCTTGAATAGCCTGCAGGAATAACAATAATGCATTCCATAAATGACCTGCTTTTATTTTTAATATATAAAAATATGACTGTAATTAAGTTATTATTAGTTTATATTGAAATATATATTGTTAACTCTATTTATTATTATTATTATTATTATTATTATTATTATTATTATTATTATTATTATTATTATTATTATTATTACATAATTAAATCTCAATTAGGACCTAATTAGATCTCAAATATTACATAAATAGATCCACTAGTAAAATTTTAAATATATACTTAAATTTAAAGTAAAATATAAAGCAAATTACCATTCTACACAAAACTATCTTTAATTATTTAATTAATTTGATGGTCTTACAGGCTTCTTAATAATTTTTAATTTATATGACACTTAATGCATAGCATCAGAGACTTGAACAAAAGTAATAAACTCACATGTGGCTGCTGGTCTCAATTCAGGGTTCCAAATACCATGATAGTGAGCAAGATCTTGAATCTCAATGCTGATGTACAGATTTGAATCTCTTCTCACAGGGATCTGGTCGAGTTGGTCGAGTTGAAAGTAGACAGCAAATTCAGTGTTGGGTACGATGACATCACTGGTGACGACAACGAGTGACCTGAAACAAAACAATGTCATATTAAGCTTATTGTCATTCTTATTCTGAGGCTGTCTCCTTCTTTGAAACCCACGTCTCTTTAGCATCAGCAGCTGAGCAGACATGAAACACTGCAATGAACAGGAACAGACTCATGACGAGGCGTACTTCAGCCATACTTGTCTGAAAATAAATATAGCAGCATTAATTTAAAAATAGTAACATCAGTAGCAGTCAACCTTTACAGGTAGAGTTAACATCATCAGTTAACCTCTTCACGGAGTCCATGTTTCTACTCCAAGCCTACCTCCTTTTATAGTTTTCCCAGGCCTATCCTCCTCTACACATGTAGAAATTAATTAAATTTCAATCAATATTGTTCACAATTCAAAAAATAGCAACTTATCGATCTGCAGGAATAACTATTCTATCTTTGATGATTGTAGTACCTGAAATATTTAGAATTGTTTCTTACAAACGAACGAGAATAATTATATTAAAAATTAAAATAATTATATTAAAAACAAATATTAATAATTTTTGTATTTAGAATTGTGTGTTCTAATCATTCAATCATCTAATTATTTGAAGCGATATGGCAAGTGTCAGACAACAACAAAAATGAACATATTTAATCATTTGAACATTTAAAGATATTTACTATTATTGTTTATTATTAATTAAATCTTCAAATAAGCAAGAACTCTTTGGAAGAGTATCCTGGTCCATTCAGAAAAAGGCATTTCATGATTCCTTGTTCATTAAGTTTTTGTTATTTCTTGACATGTTTCATCACTAAGTGTTGTAAAACATATTGTAATTAAAAACCCAACAACCTTTAAAACATATTGTGTGGTGGATATCAAATATCAATTTATTAGAAGTTTATTATTTAATAAAAATATATTTCATTATATTTCTTAATATTAAAATTTTAAGTTGTTTTTTGTGACTACTGGTGAGACATATTCAAATATTGATCGAAATGTTCTGCCTACATGTGATTATGTGAATATGAAATTGAATATTGATGTCATTCAATTGATGACAGATAACATGTTCCTAGCCCTGGAGTTTGAATCACAAGTGACTACTTCACCTTAATTAAGATATGCTGTTTTAAAATATCTCCATATACTTGTTTGAAACAAATACATTTTAAATGAATAGTAATATATTTAAATTCATGTCATTGAATAAATGAAGTGTTGTTGTCTCCATAACTAATGAAGACATGTCACAACAATAAAATTAAAATAATACTGCCATGATGATGATGATGATGATGATGATGGTGCATAATATTGTGCCATAAGTTGAGATATAAACTACTTTTTGAAAATTCTGTACCTATCTGATGAGTATATTTAGTATTTTGAACAGAATATTTAATTTCACAAACATTCACAATTTAATAAAGATCATAATTAAATAATAATAATAATAATAATAATAATTAATAATAATTTAACGTTTGTTAAATTTTTTAGAAATTTCGTTTTCAGATTATATTAGCTAAGTTTGCCTCTTAAACCATTTGCAATTCAATTTTCTTGATATGCTATGGCGATTCCCAACAATAAAATGGATTGGCTTGAATGTCTTTCAATCACTTAACTTCATAGTCTGCTGTGCATTGTATTTGACTTCTAAATATTAGAAAGTTTATATTTAAAACTTTGTTAATTGTTACTAAATATTTTATCCAGGTCATATAATGCCTTCATTAGTGCCTCTTGCAGCTCTCCTTTTGCCAAATATGTCTTTCCATCTCCATATATTTTATTGACAATCATTCCCCAAACATTTTCAATTAGATTCAGTTCCAAGGATAATGAGTCTGATGGTATTGATGACCAGCTCATGACTAATTTTTCATAGCTGGAAAAACTTGGAGATATTTACAGACTTGTTATCCTGTTAATCTCAAAGCTGTCACCAATTTTTTGTTCAATGTTTTTTGTTCAATGTTTTTTATCCAATGTTTCAGCATAATTTGAAGAATTTTATCTTCTTTTGAAAGACTAAAATCTGGACTCAATTTCCTCATTTAAGTTATGGAAATAGCATTAATATTTTTCAGTTCCATCCAGATTAAAATATTTTGGTTAAAACCAGACCTGAAAATGACCATTTCATTGGCCCATGGATGCACGTTTTCATGATCTTTTTATTTTCAAGGCCTTCAATTGTCTCTATTTTTAGCATTATTATAATACTTGCAAACAGTCTACTTGCATACACTTAATTTCAAGCTTGTTTTAATTTGATCTGCTAAAGCATTTTCTCCAAAAGCTTCATGAAAGTCTTATTGCACTTATAGTGAGTGTTTTTTAGGTCATCCATTCATGTATTTAGTTCCCTAGTATTTTGAATCTTGTAAAAATGTAGAGTAAACATGAACAATTCTATTTAGTTGCATTGCAATAATTTTAAGAAGTAAAGGGTAGTGTTGAATTCTGAAATTCTCATCTTTCTGATTAGCTGATATTCATTTTGGCTGCTTCTATCCATGATAAAAATAATATTTACTTAAATATTAAATCAACATTTATATAGATTTCAGTTCAATCATTATAATGTGGTTTTTGGAGATGCTTGTAAAAATTTGCTATTATTTAAGATATTAATTTACAGTTATTAAAATGTAATTAAATTTAACATTGTCAACATTGAAGTAACATTGACTTCAAGCACCTCAGCGTATAGAATTCACGAAGGCAGTCAGCCAATCAGAGAGCAAATGAATATTAGATTTTTATTACAACAATTATAAAATGTATCCATTTATTAATTAAGAATGATTAAATGCAAAAATATGCAAAAAAAAAATGCAAAAAATAAGTTAATTACAATACTAAAATTTGAGCAATAATAAAACATGTGCTGTAAATTCTGTCTCTTAAAGCTGTTTCTTGTTTCTATGACTGTCAATCAATCAATGAGTCTGGTCATGGAATGATGGTAGAGATATAATGTAAATTCAATATATGTTAATATTTTGCCTATTTATCTTTAATTTCAATTTATCTTGATTTATCATTTTATCTTGAAGGGAAAATAGACATGACATCTACTAGGGTTAAGAAGGCGACACCAAAACAGTGGCTCGTGTCACGAAATTCCTTTTGTGTGGAAGGATGCAATGGGGAGAAGTATTCTGCGATGAAGGCTGCCCATTTGCCTCTAGTGATGTGCATTGAATGTTCAATATGTGTGCATTAATTCGAGTGCAATTGCTTAGTATTGAAAATTATGAAAGTAAACGGAAACAACAGTTAATGGTTTAATAAACAACCAAATATTACTGTCAACTTTAAGCAATTAAGGAACTTGTCTACAGTCTTTCTACAACAAAGTTCTATCGACAACTTCACCATGACAAGCTACTTGCTGCAACTTCTCACCAACTTCCGAGTGCCCCAGAACCACATAACATAGTTTTAGAACAATTAACAAAACTATTTCAACATCTTACCTTTTTGTTACCATTGTTCTCTAGACAAACATCTTCTTGAGAAAGTCCAATTGCTTGGCAATTCTAAAGCATTCTAAATCTCGGTTTGAACAGAGGTTTGGTCACGATGTCAGCAACTTGATCTTGACTTGAAATTCTTTCAACCTCTAGCAAATTTTCTTGAATGCACTCTCTCACATAGAAATGTCTTGTCTCAATGTGTTTTGTTCTTCTCTGCATTTCTGTATTGTGTGAAAACTTCATGGCTGCTTCATTATCAACAAAAAAAGCCTTGTTTTGTCAATCTGAGTCAAATCTGCAAAGAGCCTCTTTAGCCACACTAATTCTCTGGCTGCTTCACTTGAAGCTACAATTTCAGCCTCTGTGGTTGAAATCGAAACTAATGCTTTTGTTGAAACTAATGTCTTTGACTGAACAAGGAGACAGTACCTTCTGCAAAACAACAAATGACCCCAGTAGTAGACCGACGAGTTGCTAAGTCTCCACCATGATCTGCATCACTGTGAGCCTCTAGACCTTTGACTGAATCAGCTTGATATTCGATACCATGACTCACTGTCCCAAGAAGGTATCTGAAAATCCTCTTGACTTTCATAATATCATCTTCTGTTGGCTTCTCTAAAGATCTTGATGCAATTCCAACTGCATAAGCAATATCTGGTCTTGTACCTACCATTAAACACATCAATGCTCCAATTGCAGAACGATAAGGAAATTTGCTCTCTGCCTTCCCTGGTTCAATATTCTGTGAGCTTTTGATGGTTGGAGTCCCTAGAGGATTTGCATTCTCCATGAACTTCTTCAGAATTTTCTCAATTTAGCCCTTCTGAGTGACCTTGATTCCATCTTTTTCTTGTGCAATTTTTAAACCTAAGTAGAACTTGGCTTCTGAACAATATATCTGGAATGACTTCTTCAAATCTATCAAAAATTGTCAACATCTTCTTTGCATGACCTAGCAATAAGACCATCATCAACATACAAAACTAGAATCGCTTTTCTTCAATTTCAGTTTCTGATGTATAAGCATGGATCAGCCAAGCTTGATTTAAAACCTTCTTTTGCTAAGAAATCATCAAATTTCTTATTCCAACATCTTGGAGCTTGCTTTAAACTGTAAAGAACAGCAGTAGACACATCAAATTGCAATTTATCTCTAGCTGCTACACTTACCACATATATTACACTTATCTGATAGTCGACAATTTTTATACTGGGCTAGAAGTTTCTGAAAAATCCATTCCTTCAGCACTCAAGACATAATCCTTGAGTCTTGCTGGTTGCTTGATCAATGATCTATCTCAAAGTTCTCTCTTTGGACTTATTGAAGTTTCTGAATTCTTCAATTCTTTATCTCATCTTCATCAGTTTCTGAACTGCTTGGTTGAGACAAATCTTGGATTTCATCAGGCTCATCTGAGTCTCTGACTTCTTTCATTTCATCTTCATCAGCAGTTGAACTGCTTTCTTGAGATGATTTGTGGAGCTCATTAATCTCTAAACTGATTGATATAGAGACTGTTGATTTCAACAAAACTTCTTTGTCAAATCTTACATCTTTTTACATCTTGATATCACTACTTTCTTGATGCCAAAGCATATAAAAATCATCTCCATTGTATCCAATTAATACATGAGAGATTCCATGAGAGCTTTCTTATCCAGCTTTTTCCTCTTTTGTTCAGGAATGTGAGCCTAGCATGTTGTTCCTATCACCTTCAAATGCTTAATTGATGGCTTCTTGCCAAACCATAGCTCAAATGGTGGACTTTCCTTCAATGGCTCAAATTTATTTATTTATTTATTTGATTAAAGTCCGTTGCATGACTAAGATGACTTGGACTGAAACTGCCGCCCAGAAAATTTATACTAAAGGAATGACATCATCTTCTGAAATGGAAATTTCAGAATTAGAAAATGTCGAATTGGAAGAGATTGTGACTGCTGAAGATCAAGTAGCATCCGAGGACAAAGAAACAAGCAATTTTAGCATACTATGAAAGCCACTCAAATGCTGACATGGAGGAACGCAAGACAAACACGCAAGAGTATTTTGAAGCCGTGTTGGTGATGGAAGATACTTCAGTGGAAAATCTCCAAAATAAGAAGGGAGAGCTCCTCAGATGATTTTTTCAACTGGCAAGAAAATTCATACTGCAACAGGGGCTATAAGCAAGCCTTCGTCAACAGAAAAAAGGATTTATTCAGGTCATTGAGAGGTCAGTCTGAACGAGAAGATAGACCACATGACCACGATACTGCAATCAATAGCAATGAAACATTTGGCAAAAATTCATTTAACTCTTAAAAAAAATTAAAACATGCCTTTATTTGCGCTAAAAATAAGTGCAAGAACAGGAGGGAGATCGCGATACAAAAGGTGCGATGCAAGCAGATGTTCCATCACTCAAACGTTTTCTCAGCTGGTTCTCAACTTTTCTGGTGCTGTGACCCCCAGCCGGACTTGATATGCTATGGCGACACCCAATAATAAAATTGATTGAGCTGCCTTTCACTCAGTTAACTTCATTGTCGTTGTAATGCCTTTGACTCCTAAATAATAGAAAGTTTATATTTAAAACCTTTCTCAGCACATCTCACACTTCTACCTAAATTTTAGATAGTTTTCAATAAGAAAACACGAAATAGATTGTAATTTTTTAAAATTATTTATTTTATATGTTCAACGTTATTTGAGTTGCTAAACATTGCAAAAGTGTCAGTTGAGATGGCTGTGCTTTCTTTTTAACTAATTCGGAAATTCTTGGGGTCAGTCTGCACACCGCATATCATCTCCAACGTCAAGTCTACTCCTGTATTTCGACTTGATGACCAACAAACTTGAAAAGCCTGTTTCACATAGGTATGTTGTTGGAAAGGAAAGGAGGCGCAACACATCTCAGACAAAATAAGATGTGATTTAAAACATTTGACCCAAAATTTGTTAAGCGACAAAGCGTTCTCCGGAACTCTTCAATTTTAACTGTGAATGGACTTCTAGAAAGTGCAAATGTCAGATAATACGAGAAATTATCTTGAAATTTCCTCCTCAAGAATTTGCAAGTGTTGTTTGATAGAACATATCATTCTATTTTTTGTTTCTAGTTCAGCATCATTTTCCTCGAAGAAGGCAAAATATAAGCTTTATTTTCATCTGTTGAAATCACTGAGATTTATTAGCAAACAAGATTAATTGACAAAAAATATCAGCTCGACAATGCACCAACAAAAACAGGAGCAAGAACCAAAGAAATCGCATAACGTTCTAAGAATTAACAAATTCCAACATCATCTAATTTTCTTTGCCAAAGCTGAATGCGTGGATCTTTTCTAATAAATCTAGGTATGTTGCATTTGGTCTTTGAAAGGATACGTTTGAATCATTTAATCTCGCAAAGATATCGGCCAAGTATGTTTAGAATTGGCAATAAAACGTAAGGAGTTTGGAGGCTAAGTTTCGGTAAGGAGATCATTCCTCTGCAGTGACGGATTAAGCCTATGGGAAGCCTAGGTAGGGCCATCCATATATGACGTCCACACGAAAACTGGATTTTTGAACCCTCCCCCTGTCCACAAGCATCCACAGCCAGTTGGACAATGTGGGCTGCATAGGGTTTAGAATCCAAAGAGATAGACTATTACTTTGATTTCTTAACTCGAGAAATGATTTCTCTGAGGACTTGTTCACCCATTACACTGACAAGCTCTTTCATTATTGTAGATGACAGATAGTATTTGTGTCCCTTGCCGCAATTGGCTTGAGTTTCGATATGCTGTGCAAGAAAGTGGCGTACTGGGAGATGAGTTCAAGAATACCAAGAAAGTTTCCATTTCTAGGTGATCCAACCAATTCGTTGTCTACTCTAAATGTTAAGTCACGCTCGGCAATAAATTTAATATCACTGACTACTCGTTTCAGCACTGGTCTCCATTACTGCTCTAGATGTTCGACCTGTTGTGTCAGCTTCGCCCAATTTTAACCTCCTATTGAAAGCAATCGTAGCCTTCAATGTTCTGTTGACTGCTCATGACTATGTAGACGTTCTTGTGAATGTTTCCAATCACAGAATCCATTAGATGAAAGCTGAGAAGACTCAGATTTTGCTTTATTTAAACACATCAATCTGCAAATGAAGCAGAAAACACATCTATTAAACACCCGGGCATGTGATTTCAAAAGATGGCCTTCGACCAGACCCCGAGAAAATTCAAGCAATTGTTGAGATGCCAGCACCTAAGGACCAAAAACAGCTGAAGTCGTTCTTAGGCATGACCAGATACTGCTCGTCTTTCGTACCTGAGATGCATTCAATGAGAGGCAATAGTTGGATGATCTAGCAAGGGAAGACAAATTCGTGTTGAACATGCGATTCAAAGTGGAATGGAGTATCCTACAGCTTTGAAATACAATCAAAGAAAAAAAGGCTTAATCTAATTATTCCAGCCTGCAGAAATTGATTTTTACAAGGTTTTATTTAAAGTTATTTTTCACTGATGCCCACTGAGATGTTAACTCTTTACCACTTCTCCACATACTGTTAACTCGACTAAATGTTAGGACCGTGGTCAAATGTGTTCAGGCAATAATTGCAATAATTTTATAATAAAACTTGATTGATGTGATCATCTAATAGCTTGGTAATTAGCTCCATGTCTCTTGGGCATTGCTGTTCTTGCTAACTTCGAGATTTTGACAGAAAACATTATAATTGAACTTTGAAGCAGTAGTCCTAGTTATTAGTCACAGTTATTAGTGAGCTGCATTTTCTGCTCAATTCTTTAGACCAGTGTCTGAGAAAGAAATTGTGTCATCAGCGAATGAAGAAAATATCAATGAAATGTTCGAACATTATGGAAGTGACTGGAGGTCATAAGAAGGTAGACAAATTGTTGAGATGAAACGCCTTTTAAGTGAGAGATGCGAGATCAAAGAGCCATTCGGCGTAAACTCTCACATCACAAGAGAAGCCGCGGCCTTGTATCTTCACAATCGAGTTACGGTCCTTTGAAATCGTTTAAAAAAAGCGTCATAATTAATCAAATGTAATTATCTTCGGCGGCATGCCGTTCTACTATTGTCCGGAGCTGGTTTCTCTATAGATTTTATTTATTTTTGACAACCTTGAAATATTAAAGCATAGCACTAAATATGCTCAAAAATGCAAAAGTAATTAATTAATTAATTAATTAAGACATGTTTTAATTGTCTATTTTATTGCGGTGATACACTAGGTTCCAGTGCTTCCATTGAAGGAATTGATAACTTCAATGTACAAATACAGTCTTATTTGTTTAATGGAGATATAATCAGATAATCTCCTGGCGTGCATTGGAACTCCCTTTCAAAATAATAGTCAGTAACAATAATAATAATAACAATAATAATAATGTTAATCCTATCAATGACAAACACGTCTGTAAAGTGAGTCATGCTAATTCAAAAGAAATTCTCGATTCTTAGAATTAGATTCTCCCGGAAGTAGATATTAAACCTAGGTACAAACTCACCTGCATTTCACTTATCGATATCTAAATACCATAAAAAGCAATGAAAACCAAATGTGAACACTTTAAATCTTGAACGTCGAAGGAAAGGACTAGGTTAGGTTAGTGTTATTGATGTCTTCAAGCGGCATCAGATCCTTTAGACATTGAACGGATTTTTTCGTCTGAATGAAATTCTTTCAGTGCTCATTTATTAAATGAAAAATTCTTATACGCATTTGGAGAGCTGCTAATGTAATCGAACCGCCATCTTGTTTCCTTTAATAAACCAATCTTGAATGGTTTAAAGTTTGAAACTTTAAAAAGCTCATAAAAAGCTACTTAAATGCATTGCCATCCTTATTAAAAAAAAGCTGAAGCATGCATTAAATGTAGTAATAATTAATTGGTAATTTACCACTTGAAAATGGAGACGATCGAACAAGAAACTGAAAAACAAATTGTTTATTATTTTTAATTTAATTACTCAAATTATAATTTGTAAGCTAAAATTTTGTAGAAAAAAATGACACAGTGCAATTTAAACAATGTTTCATCTAATTGCAGATTACTTGAAAAATCGATATACTCATCTGACAATAATCAAACCACTAATTTTATTTTTAAACAATTATTTGATCGTAAAACATTTATGAAAGTAAATTAAACATATTGCAATTTGACAATAAATTTTTATTTTAATTTCGTTCTTATTAGAATGCCATTTTAGCAATCAACTAGAACATAAGAATGATATTTGTTTTGTTTGAACGAGTGGTGCGCGAGATGAGCGCAAAGGCAGCTAACCGATTCTTTAACTGAGTTATTTTTATTCATGATCTCATTTATCTTATTTATTGAATTTTGTCAGCAATTTTAAAGGTTCGTTTTTAATTTTATTTGTGACTTTAATGAAATCTACTGCTGATCAGCTAAATTTTGATATTCATTGCATGATTCACTCTAAAACAGTTTAATTTATGCATCAGATTTTGTTAGTGAGTCATAGTTAATGATGTCACCGGATGTTATTGTTAATTTATTAATGTAGTTATTGGGAAAATAATTAGGCAATAATCAAACTGACAATATGTGCTTATAATGCTCAGCTCCACTGCATCTCACAAAAACATTTATCCGTTTCATCTTCATTTAAGCTGTTACTTTAAATTTGAGGCCAGAACTCTTATGTGTTTTCTTTAAAACTTATTAAATCCTTAAGTTATCATTTGTTGAAGTTAATATGTCTTCCCTCATATAGATACTGCAGACCCAATCCCTTCTCACATGCATTATAGTTCAACTATAGTTGTTCTGTTATTATTATCTCAGATTTAGTTGCTTTAAATCTATATTGATAATTGGATTTAAACCTTCTAACAATGTTTAATGAAAGTCAACTTGAAAGTATTACAAAATTAGTAGAATGTACTTGAACAAGTTTTTGAAGCAATTTTAAATTTGCAGATTAAATTTATCTCTCTTTCTGAGTTTATTATCAAATATTTAACGTAGAAATGGTGGTGTATTGAGTCAAATATCACAAAAGGTGATCATTGCAGTGTGTATATTGCACACGTTAGACATGATGTGCTGTTGCGTGTTTGTGCAAGCGAGAGTGCCATGCAAGCCATGTTTATATAGGCGAGTAATGTTGAAGTCCATCCATTCATCTAGTCCTTCATTCAATCATTCATTCATCTAGTCCTTCATTCAATCATTCATTCATCGTTCTATTGTGTTGCATTGCCGCTCAGTCGTCGATGTAGTCTTGAACAACTGTAATCAGTTACTAATCGATGAGTTTCAGCTCGTTCGTTCTTGATTTAAAGAGGTTTGAATTTATTTTTAATTATTCTTGTCTTTGATAACATTTAATGAATTATATGATTAAGTAATTACAATTTTATTTAAAGTAGTTTCTAATTGACTCTGACGATTTATTTATATCTGATTATCGCCCATGTGACGCGCTGTTATGATGTTGATATCACAAGTCGTATGGTGATGTAAATATTTATCCTTCCACCTTTCCATTGATATTCCTCCTCTGCTTCTTCGCGCATCGTTGGTCGTTCTTTCTGCATCAGTGCCTGACTGTACATCTTAATTTGTCTCGTTATTTCTCATCAGATAAATGGCCCACAGAGGAGAGTAATAATATTACTTTTATGATAAAATAATTATTATTACCAAAGCTGGTGATTCGAAAAATATCAAAACGTGGATGTTAAAAATAATGTATGGTTGTTAGTCAGTCTTTGGACTTCTTAGCCACTATAAATAATTGTTACGCTGTATGTTACAGTCAGTCAGATTCTTAACAAGTCAGATTGACCGTGTCTACGTAATTAGTATTGATTTTAATTACCGAACGTTTACAACTGTTACGATGATTGCATCGATTATTTTAATATTGACGTTAATGTCACCATGTCACGCTGGATCAGTCACACACAAACTTGCACACGACTTTGGAACTTGCATTGGAAGACGTTTCTGCTTGAGTGACATATTTCTTCTTTTGTTGATTTAAATATCACGTCTTCAGATGCTGTTTAAATGGATGATGGTGATGATAGTGATGTTACCTGTGGTAATTCAAGTGATAACGATGACGATTTCGTTGCAGACGAAGGTAATCTTGGTGGTGAGGTGAACGTTGAAAATAAATTATGAATATCTCGGTAATAGTCATACATACTTGAGCAAATGGAATGTACCAAGAAGCGTTAAATGACAGAAGAAAACAAAGTATAATAAGACGTGGTGCTACACATCCAATCTCTTTTGCAGGGATTCAAATAGTAACATTCAACGATGATGATGATGATGATAATAATAATAATGACAACAACAATAACAACGCCCATTAAGCTTTCTTTTTCTAAATGCAAAAGAAGCATTTGAGCATACCCCTAACTCGTCTGTCACTTTCTTCCTGGTTTTCCTTCATCGTGACTAATAAATCTTCGATGCAGTTTGTAAAGCATCAGTCATTGCATCTTGCTTGGATTTACTGCCTTACCTCCTGCAATCGGTCGTACGTTGTTCTTTGCTGCAATTTACTCGACTGTGGTTTTAAATCTCTGTAATTTTTTCTGGCGAACGATGTTGGGTGAATGAATTGGCGTGGAATGGAGCCAATTGTGGTACCCGTCTGCCGCGCTAAGTGTTGATCCACAACAAATTGTCAGAAATTGCTTGATTGCCGCGTTGTTGATAAAAAGGCCGAAAGCTGTCGTAAAAGTATTTTGTGTGCTCTTGGTGGTAGGTTGGTTGAGGTGGAAAATTTGTTTATGTTTTGTTCAGAATTTCTTGCACTCGGATGCTAATGGTGCTGATTCATCTTTGTTTTGTTTCGCTTTAAGTTGCTCACGGATCGAACTTGTGCGGCCCGGAGTAGTTTTCAAGGATTTCTAGATTCTCTAAAATATCGTTCATCTTCGAATCGATTTTAAGAGCAAATTCTTATTTTCAGATTTAATGGAGAGACGATGTGATTGCGTATCGGACAACATGCTCAGAACTTTCCGGACGATCGGATTTCTGATTTCCTGGTGTCTGATCATTCCACTGCTCCTCCATCCGTCGGCCTGCCAACATGTCACGTTGGAGGAAGATCTCGCCAAAGTGCCAACAACACGTTTAGGTTGGCTTTCAACTTTATGACTGACGAACGGAAAATTAGAAATTTGTTACATTTCAAAGCACGCCTGGAAGTGTTTAATTTTGAGTTTTATTCTGTTGCTATTCAAGCATTAATATGCACTTGTTACTATGTGAATGAAGATCGTCGCAATTACTGGTTTTGTTATCGTATTTACAAACAACGTTGCTTCGTGAGTTTCACATCTGCAAGATTAATTAGCAAGCTCTTGCTTTGCATTCGATCGCCTTCCTAGACTGAACATAGAAATATTAAGTGCCTCTTTCTCTTACTCAATACCTTGCAACTAACAACTCGAATGTCTTCTGCGAACATCTGAGACTGTTCAATATAAGTGCCTCCATCGATGGCTTCATTGGTTTGATCTCTTAATAGCTCTCGAGAGGAGTGGAGGTGATAAGGCGTTAAAAATCTCACCGTTTCATCCGGGAAGCATCCTTGAACATATTCTTTCCTTTTCTTTCTCCTCTTTCCTTCCACCGGGTCCACGTCAGCTGTCTGGAGATTCCACCAATTCCAGAAAATGATGGCACAATGAAGTTTGAAATTACCAAACAGGACTTTCCTTGCATTCGTGTTGTCGTGGAGTAATTTACTTTCTCTGTCTGCTGTTTATAAGTGAGGATGTCTCTGGTGGCTGTGTTTCATAGGGGATTTGTCGGAGTCCAATTGTTTTATCAAAAACAAATGGTTGGTTGTGTAATATGATGATGATGATGATGATGACGTTTAATGAATAATTAATTAATTTATTTGGAAACATTGCGAAACCAAAGGGCAGACTACTTATTTACAGGGAAAGCCAAAGTCATGTCATAAGAAAAAGATATAAGAAAAATCATTATTATTACTATTATTATTATTTTTTTTATATTATTATTATTATTATTATTATTAATGATGATGGTCAAGTAGGGACTGAATTTATTTAAGCAACAAGCGTTACTTATTAATATATATTAATTGTATAATATTATTAAGAGTATTTGCTTGCACCGTGGCAAAGTAATTGTTGGTTACGTAATTATTGAGACCATAATAAAATAATATATTGTTATTATTACGGACCTCCAATCCATTGTTACCCACTCGACAACCACTCAACCCATTCAAGGCAACAGAGTAGTAGGCCTGTTCCAGACCTAAGTGTGGTTCTTCTGGGAAATGTTTACATTTTCCTCGCTCTATGTCCTTGTGTGAGTATGAACTGTGATTAAAGGTGATGATGATGGTGGTGCTGTTGGTGTTAGTGGTGATGATGATGATTATTTGATAGCTTCGAGGATAACTTCATTTTATGATATCATTTAAAAGTTATTTTTGGATTTTTGGATTTATTTGGTCCATTGCCAACTTAAACCACACGTCGGTCCATCTCTCAGTAAGACCATCATATGGTTATTGAGTGGTCATGTCAATAAGTTTCAATAAATCACACCCGATTCAAATGTAATATTCCGAAATACAATATGTGCTAAATGTGTCATGTTAGGTCAAGCGGTGATATTTGTTGTGTCATGGAAGATAGTTTTAAAATAAAATATAATTATTCAATAACTAATTATCAAGTAATTGCAGTCTTTTCACTGAAAATGATAGTAATAATAATAATAATGACGATGATATTGGTGATCATGATCATGATCACGTCTTTCTTTAAGAGTATTATTAGGCATGGGGCTGAATTTGAAAATATGGGAATATTTTGGAGCTTCTTTGTTTGCAGTGCAAATCGAATCCATGCGGGAATGAGATTAATAATAATAAAATAGTAAAAGTATTGATAATAATAATATAAATAACAGACCAATCACAATATTAGTAACAACAATAACCTAGATGAACTGATTGTAATTACTATTTATAACAACAGGGCCATTTTCAATCGATCAGTCGCATTGCTAGAATTCTAATGAATTACTGTCACTATTCTTGTACCATTTCGTACTTAAGGTTTTCAAAATGGTAAGCGCAAGCTGTGCAGTAGTTTTTGTTCCTTTTTGAATTTACACCACTTACAGTATTCATATTCGATTTGGACCTTAGAAATTCAATGGGACGTTTCCAAACTTGACCCTTCAAATTCTAAAATAAATACGAACCCGACCCAATTAGCAGGCTTCCCATTGGCAGCTGATTGTAATACTAATGTGCACTCTGATGTCAGCCAACTTTTTGATCATCTTACAATGGTTGCTGTCGACTGAACTTCAATAGATGTCGACTAATATAGGAAGCTATCAATCTGCTGCTCCTTTTATATTATTACTATTAATTAATTATTATTATTTATTAATTATTAGTAATTACAGTTTACAATTACAATAGTGATAGCTTTGTACCGTGATATCATAGCCAATGGATTAAAGTTGTTACTGAATTATGTATAACATTGAAGTAGTTAAGAAAGGATATTGTTGATGTAATAATGAGATTGTAACTTATGACATCATTATGATCGATGATAACAATAATCATTTATGGTAACTAACATCACCGTCGTAATTAATAACTACAAGCAAGGATTGTTAGTACACCTGACTTTATTTACTGGGATGCATCACCTCAGAAATTAAATTCACACCCAGAAAACGTCTCTGTCCGTCCTTTCTTTGTTCTGTGCTGCTTTTTAAGTTCTTTGTTGCCCCATCTTCCAAAAATAACTTCTGCTTCCATGTTTTTTTACTTGAGATAAGAAGCTGGGTGTTTATGAGGTATAGAAACCTCATTTCAACTGATCTATTTCGACGCTCAACTCTTGAAGGACAAATGTGTGCATTGTGAGTCTGCAGCATTCGATGCCGTCGTCGCAGTAGTAATGCAATTGCTGGTAAGTCGAAGCTTGTTATTGTTGTTATTGAAAAATTATTATTATGATAAATTATTATGCTAATTATGCAATGTAAAGTGATGTGGCACTTAAAGTAATTCAGTTGGGAAATTGATTTTTTGATAATATCGAGTCAAAATAATTCTTCTTGTTACTAATAATAAGGTCATTATTTTCGTATCCTTCTAAAAATCATATTTAACCTTGTACACTTAAAGTGATGAACTGACAAGTGCTAAGTGACTGCATGAGTATGCGTAATCATTTGTATATTATCAGTTGCATGAATCGGCCTTATGTTTTCATCTGTATATTTATCAATTGTTCGACCTTCAATTACGGAGTATGTTTGTTTATTTATGATGCAATAACAGCTAATCTCCTTATTATAACGGTGACTCATCTCGCATGCGTATAATAATAATAATAATAATAATAATAATATTAATAATAAAAAAATAATAATAACAATAGCAAAGTTACCTGGCAACTTCAGAAGTTCAACAACAACAACAATGCACTTGTGGCAACAACGTGCACGTCGAGGAATGATTAATTCAGTAATTCGATTTGATGAGTGGCAGACTTAAGATGATGGTAGTGATGATGATGATGATGATGATGATGCTGACGATGATGATGATGATGATGCTGATCATAGGGAGGAAAATGATGCTAATTAATTCCATATTTTTAATAAAATCTTGCTGCGGTTTCGTGTTACGTTCACCAATATCGCTGAAATTATCTCACCATCGTCAAGACACTCGTCATCACCACACATGGGGAACCGTCATAATCATAAACATCATCATCTTATGTCATCATCTCGTACGATGTCATTGTCAAGACATTGAGAATTTACTGTCTGTGGATTGGTCCATTTTCTAATCTGTTCTGAGACTAGACGTTTAGCGTGGGAGCAGTAAGTCAATAAGTGAAGAATATCTCCATGCAAAGGCATCATCATCATCATCATCATCACACCTTCCATAATTGCCTTCCGCACCCACTCAACTACCTACTAATCAAGTATTAACTCATCATCGTGGGATGACCTGATTATTCATTCGAATCTCGGTCATCCAGGTGTGCATCGATGACTCGTTAATACAGGTTGGGAACCCCAGGTGATTATTTGCCATCACGATGTTGCTGGCTCGCATTGTTACATCGATATCGTGTGGACATACGCTCAACTATTCACAGAAGAGTCTGGTGTTAATGATGCGAGGTAGAGGTGCTAATGTACTGGGTTTGGTAATGATGATGTTCTAAGGAAGATGTTGGTGATGATGATGATAATGACGATGGTAACGATGTTTCTAGAGGATTTGCTCAGACTCCATCCCATGTCTATCATGTGCACCTTAGGAGTAAGGCCTTGTTTCCACTTGTTTTCCACATGTTTTGCCTCAAGCCCTGCTAACCACACTTCCAGGATTTACCAGGTTGCCGCTTCAGTTACGACGTGCTTCGTATTGTGAGAAGAAAATTATGATAGTGATGATGGTAATGATGCTGGCTATGAAGTTGTGGCGTTTGTGGAAATATGATGAGAGCATTGATGATGTCATTGGTGATGATGACGATAACGGTGAGAACGAATGAAAATTGTGCTGTTGATGATGATGATGCTACCGAAGACCGTGATGTAGCGTCCAACCAAAGATTGATGGTGGTGGCTGGGATTGAACTGGAAAGGTGTTGTTCAATTTTCTTGTCCTCGTTTGATGCGGAGTGCTACACCTGTTGAGTTTCTTTGTTTATATTCTCAACTTTTTTCGTCTCAAAACAAGGTCTCCTCTGTCAGTGGAGAGTTAAAGGCAGCCATCCAATTATCTGTTATCTTTTTTTTTAAATTAAAATAATTTGAATTTCCAATGGAATTAATCATGAAATAAAAAATATTATCGTCTTTTTAGAGGGTAGATTTGTGTAGATATTCATTTGCAGCCATTGACTTCATTGACTTTGTTGGTTGCGAATGAGACGTGTTAATATGTTTCCATTCAAACAAAACACAATTCAACAACGCGTTCATGAATTTGATTTCCATACAAACGCATATTTGCACAATTTTTATAGGTTTGCAAGTGATATATATTAAGTTATATATATATATATGTGTGTGTATATATTTCAATGATGGTGACAATGCAATTAATAATAGTATATTTACACTGCACATATTACTTTATGTATATGTATATATATTTAGATATTCACAGATTGAATTAACAATGAGAACGTTAAAAGTTTGTCTGATGCTTACTGATCGATCGTTGATGATTACTTCAATTGATTGGTCTCCATCGAAGTCTCCATCGAAGTCTTCATCGAAGGAGTTCTTCGACACCTTCGAAGCACAAGTTGTGAGAATGAGTCCTCATTCTTCTCATTCAACAAACACCGAAACTAAATGGTCCATGTTAGCATAAGCATTTGTTGATGATGACGATGACGACTACGACGACGATGATGACAATATGATGGTCATGGTAATGTTGTTTATGGTGGTATTGTCGGCGTTGATGACGATAGCGATGATGGTAACAGTTACGAGAACTCTGATGACTATGTAGGGTTATGGTGAGGATATTGACGATGAAGATATTGGCTAATGAAGTAAAGTGGTCCTAAAACGTGTTCGACGTCTGCTAGTTTTCCCTCCAATTTTGCCAGCCTGGAAAACCTCGCCAGCCGCCATCTGGCGGCGTTTGAAGAAATTGGATCATCATTACGTTCGTAACATGTAATCACTTTTCTTGTCTGTCATCCTTTGCATTTGATTGTATTGTATGCATTACTAATACATTATCATTATCAACGATGCTGACAATGCAATTAATAATAGTAGGTAATATGACATTGTGGCATTGAAATGATGATGGATGTAATAACACCGTATTGATCGTTGACATCATAATCATCATCATCATCATTGCATGAAAATAGTTATGGAAACCTGCATGGGATAATTATTCCGATCCTAAGCGGGTTGATGCGAGCGTGGTGCTTGTTTTGAGCACAATACTCTGAGAAAGACGGAGGGAAAGTAACAAATAAAACTCCAGATGAAGATGTTCCAACTGGGCCTTCCATGGCCTCCTAATTGTGATGTGCAGCACGTGGAGTGGTACTGCTTCTGGTGCTGTGTTGATGCAGCATGGCTTTCTCCTCCTGCAGAGAAAAATGGATTCTTCGTGGAATTTAAAAAATATTTTGTTTTACTTTTGAGAAAACAATGATTGCTTTCTTGAAATAGACATTCTCCGTTTGGCGTGCAAGCTTAATTGATTAAATATTCTTTATTTTGAGATCATTTTCAGACCAATGACATTTACTAAGAATAATAATTCATTTCATTCACAAATGCAACACAATTTTAAATCAAATTTCTTGATAGTTACCGAATCATTTGTCAATTCCCTGCTAATAAGTAAGTAACAAGTTGCTCATGAATAATACATTTTCCAATCAGGATGTGCAAATTATGATTCCATGCATTTCCTGCGACATCAACAACGTGATTACTCGGCAGTACACGTTGAACTTACAACAAGCTTCATTTATTTGGACAAGTTCAAATTGCGTGCTGCTAGTTGATTTGTAATTATGAGCAGAATAATAATTATTTGTATGAGATTAATTTGCATCTCATTATGTCCGCAGCATTGCGAATGAGCATTTGCACTGGAAGAAAACACGAAGATTGCCAAATGGATGTGAGGGGAACTGGCGCTATGACGGAGGCGTTGTTGATTGTGATGATGTCGGTGATGATGTTGATTGTGATGATGTAAGTGAAGATAATGGTGATTATGATCTTGTGGCTGATATTAGGATTGCACGGTTTGAATGTACACAATTACTTTTCCTTGGTTACATCTGACAATATATGCGAACTCTCAACCTTTACCTAATGAGGTTAAGGACTTCTTATCCTTGAGAAGAAAGAGCATTATTAGTGGTTAGTTGGGATTAGGTGGTTTCAAAGGAATAGCAGAAGGAATTCAGGAATGAATTATTAGAATAATAAGTGATTATTATACATTTTAATTTGTCGTTATTGTTGTCTCCTATTATTATATTTGATTGTCTTCCATCGCCACAACACATTACAATTATTACCATGCAGCCTCCACGAAGTTTCATAACTGTTGAATTCTTCCAGCCGAAGACAACGGAGCCAAGATGTTCGGAGGCAGAGGAGGTGAAGAACATTTTAACGGGCAGGTTGTTATCTCGGAGAATTACATTCTTGTCGGCGCCAGGTCAGCTGTTGACTCTTATTGTTGTCTTTCACTTTGTCACTTGTTATTTTTCCTCCAACGAACTTCATTCTTCTGCTTAACTTTTACTCATTTGCATTCATTCTAATTACCTATGCTATTGTTCTTATTATATGCCGACATCTTCTCATCCCAACAGACCTAAAACTTGTAAGTAGAAGAAATAATAAATTATATAATCTTATTTACAGAGGTTAAGTAGCCACTGCAAGTGATCGATTTTCAGACATCTTGTGTGGAAGTGTATTTGTCATGCTCGAGTGAGGTCAAACAAATGCCTTTCAATGTGAGGCAACGACCCTGTGTTGTTGACAGCTGCAAAATGGGAACAGCTATAAAAATGTTTGGGCTGTTTGAAAAATGCCGCTAAAAGATATTTTAAAATAAACTCAAACACGCCCTTAATTGAAGTCCTATGAATGATTGGAATATTTAAGTTTTTAAAGTGTTTCATACTTCCTTCATCGTTCGGCTTTTTGAGGAACTTCTTCGAATTAGATGCAACAGTTTGGCATAACTTTACAATGAATTTACAATGAATGGCACCGGGATTTCCTTGGTTTTTTGTGAATCATCAACAAAATATTCTTCCGTGCAACGGAGTTAACTCGAGCTTAAAGGAAGTAAATTCAAATCATAATTAGTTAATAAATATTGAATTTGTAAGATCTAAATAAATGATTGTAAGTAATTAACAAATCCGATTGTAACTCAAAAGCATGAAGAAAAAAGTAAGACTTCGAGAAAATAAGATTTATTTCCATCAATAAGATCTTCTCCCAGAAGTATTTATGCTGACGTGTTTCAAATTGACGACAGCTGGAGTTATGGGCTTCATGGAAAATTGTGGAAGTTAAGGAAGGATGTGTGCACGTGCATTTGAACTGTTAAGTGATGCAGGGGTGTTTGAGCTTGTTGCATTTTAAAAAGAATTTCTTTGAAGTTCCAACACGGATCAACAACGACCCCAATTATTTGGAACCTGGTCACCCAATTAGCGATGCGGAGAGATGGATGAAGACTTCTCTTGTCGATGGTGCCACTTTACACGGAACTTTGAAGTCGATCTCCACACAATTTCATTCAATTTAGGATTTGTTTTTTTGGGGGGAGATAATTTATTTTATTTATCAATATACTGTCGATATAATCTGGTCTGAAAAAGAGTTTGTGATAAGGGGTTTGGTTATAATTATTAACAGTCACTGATAACATCGACAAGAAATTGGAGGTGAATTAGCGAATGTGACAAAAAGGAAAAGAAGTAAGATTTCGTTCTTTGAAGATTCCAGGTTTTCAATTCTCAAGCTGCTGCTAACCTCAAACTTTCTTTTCCAGCACGTGTTTGTACTGAAATGTTCTTTCCATGAACTCCTGAGTTTCAAACAAATTTCCCATCGAAGTTTTCCATGCCTTGTTTACTTTCTAAGTTCGTTTGTGGAGCTGCTACGAAGCAACTTTTTGAAGTTGTTACAGTCTTAATCATCCCTCATTAACATTTCTTATCTGATTCATTGACCGTTGCTGTTCTTCATTCTGCTCTCCAATGTAATGTCCTGAGTCTAATAACTTCGTCAAGAAATGTGGCACATAGTTTGAAACTGTTTACTGACAAGTGCCCACTGTTCTAAACAAACTTGCTGAGTCGATGCCTATGGCGGTATCGGTATCATAATCACCTTGGCAAAATGCCCTCTCAGCCATAAAACGGTTTGAACCTGATAGCTTCTGTTGTGGTTGGATTTCTTGTGTTGTTATGTAGCCACCATAAGCTCAGTAATCCTTTGACAAGCATATATTGCTCACAACACTTAGTTGTTAGTTAACTTCAAGTTAGTACTTGAACTTACACGAATAATGTTACTATTATGGATATTCACTTTGGGTAACTTATGTTGGCTAAGGTCATACAACTAATAACACTGGTCTACGATATTTTAAAAGTTGTCTGCTTCAGAGATAAAATTGCATGTATAATTTCTAGGAATAAAATAACGCTATTTGCATCGTCATGTATGATGCGCTATCGTCGTATTATGTACGATTCATATTTTTTGCATCATACATTATAACGCGAACAATAAATGATAGCATATCTTGAAAACTAGAGGTAATCAACAATTTTAAATATCAGTTTCGTAATCAGTGACTCAAATTGAGTAAAGTATGATCATATTCATTTCTGAAGAACTTTGGCTGTTTACCAGTGTAATTAACCAATAAGCCTCAGCTTGTGGAATCTTGATTTCTTTATCATTGAACAAACGGAGAGACTCAAACTGTATTAGCAAGCCTTAAGAAATGATGGATTGAAGCGAATTATTACTGAACCTTACTGAACGAACTCTATTGAAATTGTTCTCAATAATTTCGACATTATTTTGCAAAAGATCACATTGAATGTTAAATGTGTTTGCTTCAGTGGTGAATGTCATTTAAGTGAGGTGATTGAAAGTTTAAACGATGTATGAAAGCATGTATGCATGTATTGTGGGTGGTTGGAGAAGTCACGGGGTATATTATGGTATGTTAGGTACCAAAAGTCGCTGCCTATATCATATTTGAAGAACTTACAAGTTTATTGTTAATATTTCTTATGCTAAAATATTTTATCTTAAATAATTAATTATTGTTGTTATTAATTTTATTTTTAACTTGCTATTAACGTGATATTATTATGAAAGATGTAATTTCATTCCTGTAATTGTTCTCCTGATTTGATGATGGCTTTCATCCACCCCTAATTGACGTCTGCTTTTAATTTGGAAGCAAAAATTCATTCCTTAGGAGGTTGTTTTCATTAAATGTTTAACATTGCCTAAGAGCAATAGATTATCATATCCTGTTATTTAGAATACTTATTTTCGTGTTTTTAATTGGGTTTGTAATGAGTTATTAACCTTATTTCGTAAACACCATGAGGATTCATTTGTTTATGCAGCATGTACATGTTCTCTGGTAAATAGTCTGAGAGAAATGATGTATGGCATAATTTAAACAAGACAATATTATACTTTTAAAATCTCAATGCAGTAAATAAAATACTTTTTTTACGATCATAACTTTTAATTCCGTCTGTCGACTGAATCTGATTAGCCACCTGATTGGATTCACTGATCAAGGCAAATACAAAACCTGTTGAAAATTGTATAATTGCACATCAGCATCCGATTTTACATTGTTCCGTGGTGTGCTAATACATTTATGTATATAAACTGCTTGTATGTTGTATGCCTGAACATTGGAGCATTTACTATAACTTTTGAGATTTGGAAATGTTAGAATATTCAATATTTTATCAACACAGCTTTTGTATCCAGAAGGTATTTTGCACCTGGCTAACAATTCTAAAATGTAACTTAACCAGTGCATCTTCATGACGTGTCATGTCTGTGATACCGATAATGGCGAAGTAATGTGGTATATATTTATGACAATTGTTTTTTACAATGTTTAAATATAATTTTTAATAAATATAATTAAATGATGACTACGATGTTTATTAATGCATTACATTACATTAACTCGAAATGGAAGGAGAAAGCATGGCTGATCAGATAAGCAGAGGACACAAAAGTGTCGAAATTGATGGATTTATGGCAAACGTGACAAGGACGAGTAGATAAGTTGATGATGTATCATGATGATTTATCATGATGATGTATCATGATGATGTATCATGATGATGTATCATGATGATGTATCATGATGATTTATCATGATGATGTATCATGATGATGTATCATGATGATGTATCATGATGATGTATCATGATGATGTATCATGATGATGTATCATGTTGATGTATCATGANTGATGTATCATGATGATGTATCGTGATGATGTATCATGATGATGTATCATGATGATGTATCATGATGATGTATCATGATGATGTATCATGATGATGTATCATGCTGATTTATCATGATGATGTATCGTGGTGGGTTACCAGCGATCAAGTGGTTTTCACTGAATAAGGATAAATTCAATCAAGAATTATTTGGATAGATTAGAAAGTCGTAATATTGGATTTTTATTTTGAGTTGAGAATTCAAAATTTCTCAAACAAGTTCTATCTCGTCAACAAATTACAGCAGTTGAATGTTTTTATTTTTATCTCCGATGATTGCCTTTAAAAATTGCTCACTTATTTCTCATGTTTGCAAATCATGATGTGGACACAATCATGACTTTTGAAGGTCAGTGAAGGTTGTGTACCAAGTTATTGAACTTAGAGATGGTTATCTGCCCATCATCATCAGTGTCTGACAAAGAGTAAATAAAGATCTATTATCGAACATTTTCCTGTGATTTCAATCACTCTCAATCAATGATTGTTTTGATTGCTGACAAGTAACGAGAATTCCTTGCTATTTTGGCTCACCGAGATATTTGCTTGAATATTTACGTTGTTGAAAACTTCTTACTCTTAAGAGCTGTTTATTCTGCACCTTTCAGAAATATCCTCTACAACATATCCCTAACAAGCCTCCAAGAGTTTAAGGTGAGTTCTTTGATGTCTCCGTCGATCTTGCTTGCGGGTCTTGAATATCGCTCGATTGATTGTTAATAATTTATTAATTTTCGCAGAGGTTCGACTGGTCATCGAGTGAAGATGTCGTTGCATTCTGCAAGAACAGGGACGTACCGAAAGTAAGTGCAACTCCCAAGTTCTTATATCGATTCTATCGCTACTCGTGCATTCAACCGTCCGCTCACTCACTCATTTATTGAACGTCGACGACGTAGACCTGTCGCACCACCGCCTCACTCCCCTTATTGCTGTGGACCGAGGATCAACTAAGAAGGTATTCGTAGCTGTTGAGTCACCGAGTTGAATACTGAGAAACAAATGGGTAATGCTAGAGAGGTCGGCAAATACCTGAATGGAGCGAATGTTTGGAGAGGTCACGGGAGCCTCTGCCTGCTTTAAATCCTTCTTCAACGCCTTGAAACTCGAATGTAATTGATTCAACACTTTGCATCCATCGAGGTCGAACAAACGCGGTGTTAAATTCACCCAAGTTCTCCTGAATAAGCTCTCGAGGCACGCCTGTCCAAGCTGCAGAAGGTTTATAATTCAGCCAATAGTCTGTTTAATGTAGTAGTATGTCAGGTCGAATATCTGGGTCGTGTGGATCCAACCCCCGGTTTTAGAGCGCGAATTTGATTTCTGTTTGTGTAATTCGAACCGATTCTGCCGATGAACCGAAACACTTTTCTTTGTTTTGACTTAAGCCGCTGTGGAAAGTTCAGCCTGCTGTTTACGTGACTTAGAAGCGTGACGAGAACCAAGAGACCATTGCTATCATTATTATAATAATATTGTTATGCTTAATTCGCAGTGTTATTGATATTATTATTATTAATAATAATTATTATTTATGTTATGAATATCACTTTAATTCGATTTAAAATTATGATTTCCCAATAAAGAACAAAAATAAGATTTGTATGTAAGGGTGAATGTTTTTTTTTCTAGGACAAGTGCCACAACTACATTAAAGTTATACTGGAAAAATCCGGTCCGTCATCATCAGCATCACCATCCTCAAAGGAGTTGTTGATTTGTGGGACCAATTCTTTCAAGCCAACGTGCAGGACACTGGCTCAAGATCAGGTAAATAACTGAGTCGTATTTGAACTTTGCACTGTGACAGGTGAATATCACTTGATGACGTGACGTCAGAATAACGAAATAATTCCAAGTCAAAGTCAAGCGGTCACGCGTTCTGTGCTCACTTGATGGCAACCAAACTAAACTATGATGAATGTCGATCATAAAGCATGATTTGGAAATTCTCCCAATGATTTGTTTTTATGATGATTTTGATTTTTATGCAACAATAACAATACCGGTGTTAGTTCTCGTGTGTATGCACTGGTTTTTGAACGAAATATATTTTCAAATCAACAGGGCAGTGGGGAATATCAGCTGATGAAAGAGACTGATGGAAGGGCCATATCTCCAGGTGATCCAAGTCTCAACAGCACAGCCATTCACTATGGTTGGTCTAATACTCTGATCATCATCATTACCACGATCTGCATTAGCATCGTAATCATGATCATCATCATGATCTGTATTAGCATCATGATCATCATCTCGTGATAACTCTATCAGGTCGACTTATTTGGGTTACACATCTTTATTACAACTGAAGTGATGTTGTTGACCTTAGTCGTTCAAATTGTCCTCGCTTTGTTCTCTTGTGATCGCTATCTTTGCTGGTAATTATTTGCAAGTTATCTTCTTCGTGATCATAATTATTTGAAAGGCCTCTTCATAATTTCATAGTTGTCGATGTATTAGAAGCTATCCGCGCACTTGTTGTTGTTGTTGTTGTTGTTGTTGTTGTTGTTGTCGTCGTCGTAAACATTTATCATCAGGACTGATTAAAGCTGGTGCTAATTATGATTTGATGTAATCAATGATCTCATGAGCTCACGAAATGCATTTCATTCGATTGAATTCCTTTCAGATAAGAAGATATTCTCAGCAACTGTGTTCTCCAGAGAATCACTCATCTTCAGTTCACCACTGAGAACTCAGCAGCAGAATTCACTTCTACTCAACGGTGGTTATTTTATGCTGCTCTTTTATTATTTACCAGGTTCACCTGGTTCATCCTTTTTATTGTGGAGGTCAATGAGAGGTCGTTACCTACCTAAGCAATTAGCAGTAATTAGCTTATGGTCGTTACGGCTACATTTTGCAATAAGTAGTTGCAAACTAATATTTTTTGGCTGCTACTTTGGCTTTCTGCAGTTGTACTAACAACAATACAATACGACAGCAGTACAATAATACATAATGATTTCATTTCCTTGCCATTCCTTGGTGATGGCATGGAAAAATAATGATGATGGTGGTGATAATAATAATAAAAAATATAATAACAATCATAACAGTAACAGTAATCTCCAATGAATGGCATCCATCATGATCTGATCCATGAAATTGTTCACTTTCAAAACAACCTTCAGTTGTTACAAAAACATTTTGTTCATCCATCCTGATGTTCATCCATCCTGACTTCATAATGACCTCAGTAAAATAAGTGGGCACAACATTTTAAATGAGCTCTTGTGACGCCTCATAAAATATTTTTCTCAAAGCTTCATGTTTTGTTTTTTGTTTCTTCAACTTCACAGAACCAAATTATTAGTAATTACTGATTACTAATTACTGATTACTAATTACTAATTACTAGTTTTAACTACTGGGCTCTAACGTTGACTCCAATAATTGGCTCCATTTTCTATTAAAGTTTCAATTTGCATTTCACAATTTGTCATTATTTTTATTCCTCGTCAACACAATGAATCCATGCTGAATATTTTTTTTCTATTTTTAACCACATTTTCCCAAACATCTTTTGTGAGACTCTCCTCATAAATTTAAGGAATGACTAAACTAAAATATGAGACTAATTGCTCATTATATTTAATGGGTTGCCCTATGTACAGGTTCATGACAGGCTTTAATGACTCACCGGTATAAATCGTACGAATTATTAAAAGCACCTGGATGCTCTGAATGTTTGCGGCACCGTCACGCTCTGTTGATTCTGCAGCATCTTGCTCACCTCACATTTATTACCTTAGGTGATGCAACCATTTACATCTTGAGGTCTCAAGATTCCAAACCAACCATCACATGAGCTCAATGTGGCTTTTAGTTTAACCTAAGCTTCTCATTGGTTTTAAAATGTACATCGTAAAACATTATTTTATTCATTTGTTTATTCATGAAGCGCTTATGTTTAATTACTTATGTTTAACTACGTTGTTTTAGATCCAAACTTCGTAGGATCCATGACTTACGAGGGACTGGTTTACTTCTTCTTCAGAGAAACAGCAATAGAGAACATCAACTGTGGAAAGGTTGCAGAAACATTTTGTTCGTCTGAGGCATGCAGTCCGTGAATAAGAAATATTCACTTAATAAATATTTATTTTAGTTTAAAATTATTATTACGTGTCTTAACGATTATTTAATTAATGACACCTTCTCCCTCCAGGTTGTCTTCTCGAGGGTCGCAAGGGTGTGTCCCAACGACAGGGGCGGGAAATTGATCATGAAGAACATGTGGACGACCTTCTTCAAGGCCAGACTCAACTGTTCACTTCCTGGGGAATTTCCATTCTATTTTGATGAAATCCGTTGAGTATTTTCTTGTTATCATCATAACAATAAGATTAATCGACATTATTGTAATTATTACATTGGGATTATGATAGTAGTAAACATGCCAAGCTGTGATTTACATAATATTGGAATTAAGTAGTACGAGTTATGCAATATATGCATAAACATCTTGTTCTACAAACATGCTTCTAAATGTGAATATGAATGTGAATGTGAATTACCCAGTTACATAAAAATTACCTGGAGGCAATTTGTTGGATGAGAGAATAAGAATTGGTATGCAACCTGTGATGTATAACACAGTCCTTTGTCATCCTCATCACCTCAGGATACAATGGAATGTCACTTAGACAAGCACAATGCAATATACAATACAACTGACAATATAATGCTAATGTGATTCTCTAACATTGCTCTTGGTACTACCAAGAAGCCACAATGACATTAGGTGATGAAAACTTGTGTAAATAAAAAGAAGATGAATAATTGAATGCAGGTTGGTTATAAATATGTCATAAAGGCTGGAATCCTCCAACTGCTCCTGACTGCTTTCCAAAGCATCTTTTAATGGAAGCTGCTTGAATGTTCTGGACCGATGTTCAACTGGGCATTGTCATCTTGATGTCATTTCCATCACAATTAGCAGAATCCTAATCGACTCTTCTTACTCCTGCAAGATTTCAATAGCAATATACTGTAATAATACTAACGATAACAATAACAACATAACTCTTAACGACATTTGCATGATCACTTTCTATTAAAACTATTACTTCAACGTATTGAGAGATTAAGATAGTTAAGGTATTTATGGTGATTTTTTTTGTTTAAATGACTATAAATATCCATTTCAAATTGTCCATAATTTATAATATAATTAAATATTTATAGGCAGGGGAAGAATTATTTTATCACTTATCTAAAAATGATTATCTATAATTATTCATAACTCGATCTCAGAATCAATATCAGAAGTGGGAAGTGGAAACATCCATTCAAGCCTGACAAATGAAAGTTCACAAATCATCTACGCTGTCTTCAATACGCCCAGGCAAGTTCTTTGTTGCTTTCTACTTTCGTGCAATCAAATGCCTCCTACAAATTGAATAACACTGATAATAGTAACGAATAATAATGAAAATAATGCATTCAATTGTGAATTAATAATGAAAGCTACAATGATGATTATGATGATGATGATGATAATAATAATAATAATAATAATAATAATAATAATAATAATAACAGCGCAATAAGTTACCATTTGTCAAGTAATCGTTATCATAGTTAATCTTGAGAAGGATGTTATCAGCATTCAGTTGGTTGGCTTATTACCGAGCAGTTAAAATGTAATCTTCACTGGCATCAACTCCTCACATGAATGTGTATCACTGAATGCCAGCTTGTACTTTCTATTTTCTAATATTTCTTATCTGATGTTCATTGAAATATTAATTTATTAAATTATAAGTATGTAACATAAAGTAATTATTTACGATTTAAGAAGAAAAGTAATAAGAATAATAATAATAATAATAAATCCATTAACAGCCATTTGCATTGATTAATGATCATTTAGCTACAAAGATCTGAGGCCCACAATAGAATCTGATTATGCTTTGTTTTGTAAGTAAGCTCATCAAATTATCCTTAATGGAATGGAACTAAGACAACAGCAGTAACATGTTTCGAGCATTTTATGTTTATGCTAAATCATTTATGATAATCATTATCAATGTGCTTACTATCATTAAGTTTTACACTGCATGACATGTTTATTTATTATAACATTATTTATTACAATATTATTTATTATGATATTATTTAAATACGTATTTAAATGTTATGAACATTCCTTATTAATCAATGAATGTCTGTGGTCACATTTCAACAATCCGTGTCATTCTGCCACATTCAGTTCTGAGGTGCAAGAGCTCTCAACTTTTAAGTTGCATGTTGGATTTGTGCACGAATTAATTTATAAGCACTGATTTAAATGGAACTCATTTCCATTCATGTTGTGAACTTTTCACAATGCTCTGCTCTCAATGTGCTTCTTTGAAGAAGCCAATATAAATTATCCTGCTATAATAATCATCATCATAATAATAAAATAATAATAACAATAACAATGCTGCCGCCTCCACACTTGAGTTTGTTGCATTTAGATATTTTTAATTCTGAATTTCCTTTGATTTTCAACTTTTATCCCTTTAAATGCTTAAACGTCTGCAAATGTTTATCATTTGCTTGCTGAGTAAGAAGAGCTCAGTCCTTCAATTTTGAAAGTGAAATGAATAAAATATTTGTTTGCTGACGAAAAATGATTTAAAAATAAGTAATGACTTCATTACATCATTAAGTACTTCATTACATCATTAGGAACAGTCTGCGTGGCTCGGCCATCTGCGCGTTCAAAATGTCGGACGTGTTGAAGAGTTTCACCGGGAAGTTCAAGGATCGCAAAAACGACTACAGCAACTGGCTGACGGCGACCAATGTTCCCGAGCCCCATCCCGCTGCGGTAGGTTATTCTCGAGAGGATGACGACTGATGGTGATGATGATGATGATGATGATGATGATGATGATGATCGATGATGATGATCGATGATGGTGATGGTGGTGATGATGGTGGTGGTGATGATGATGATGATGGTGAAGATTGGTGAAGGTGATTAATTGTTGTGAATGATGACGACTTTGGCTGAAGAGTTCTTTGAGAGCCAGGAATGTTTATTTCTACGTTATTTTTAAACGCGTGAGTCAGTCGGGCACATAAGTAAGAGTAAAAACAATTTCCGTTCAAGTTTTTTATATTCTTTGTTGAGATCTTCTTTGTTGCTCGTCTTCATTGTGGTTTGAATGCATTGTGGATCTTTGGAAGCCACATTCGATGGCTGAAAAGATTGCCCGTTACGAGCTCCTAAAGGTTAACCATGAGAATTTTTTTTTAATCGTTAAAATTATTGAGTTAAATCATTGCATTTAATGCAACACCCCTTTGTTGATGTAGTTGATAAATTTGTTTAAACAATTCCATGCTTTTAATGATCGCAATAATTTTCTTAGATTAACTTGCATTTCAATTGTCAGACGTGTCCCAACGATTCCTTGAGCCTCTCCGACCAGACCTTGAACTTCATCAAATCTCACCCCCTCATGGACACTGCCGTTCCTGCCCTCGGTGGGAAGCCTGCCTTCGTCCAGTCCAGCTTCAAGTCGGTTCATCTCCCTGGTGGATTGTTTATTTCATGTTATTCCGTGTTATTCCATGGCTTGTTATTATTCATGATTCATGATTTTTAATTTATTGGTGCCCAATTGTTCTTATTCGAGTGCTCGTGCGATTTGAAGTGTTAAAAGGCACAATTTACTTGAATAATGTTCTTTTTATTAGATTTGTCGTTCAAGGTCCTTGGATTCTCATTCAAAAAGCGTTTATCTAGAAATTTCTTTATCTCTATTCTTATTAAATTTGTTGATTTAGCAAATAAGGTTAATTGAGGAGATGTGGCTGCCTAATTATTAACATAAAGCTGCATTAACTCTCAATCCAAGATGCAATAATAATAAATAGTGATCGAAAGCTGTGTTCTTGTCTTGTTGTGGTGACATCTGTGTTGTTAATGTTGAGTTGCTAAATTGTTATGTGCTTGTCTTCGTGAATTCATTCAAAAGAATTAATTGCATCACCAGATACAGCCTCACACAAGTCACTGTGGATTGGAGGATGCTGGCAGCTGACGAGCGTTACTACGATGTCATCTTCAGTGGAACTGGTCATTATTCATTTCAGTCATTCATGAAGTTCCATAATTAATGAAGACATAATAATAATAATAATAATAATAATAATCAATTTGATATGAAGAAGACTTTGAATATTTATTTTTATTGTAATGTTACATTCACTTTATTGTTAAGATGATGGCAGAGTTCTGAAGACCTTCAATGCGGGTAAGGGTTCTGACATCTCCCCCAGGCTGGTCGAAGTGCTGGTGACCCCCTCTTCGCAGCCAGTCATCGGACTCAAAATATTCACGGATCCAGAGAACAGGCAGAAGAAACTACTGATCATCACGAGGGATCAGATATTTTCTGCTCCATTATATAGGTGTAGCGCTGCTAAAACCTGCAGGTTGGTTGCAATCGGTGACTGATGTCTGGGATGATTAGTTGGAAATTATTATTGAAACCAATTTGTGCAAAATTCACGTCTTCGTCAATTGAATTGCTTTCGTTAACTCGACATGAAAGGACAAACTTATCTAAAATATGGAACTGCTAGTCATGTGCTTCTCAAAGTCATGTCGACATCTTGTACACGTATTGCTGTGATTTCTGTGATATTATTGTTGCTGAATTACTAAATTAACATTTCCTATTTTTTATTAAAGTAATGTCTTTAAGCAATGATGAACTTGTTGAATGTTCAGGTCCTGCATGGCACTGAAGGATCCTTATTGTTCGTGGACGGCAAACAAATGCATTCATTCGCAAGTGGGGTGAGGAATTCATATTGTGGATTGTCATTTGCAATAATTTATGCGTGGTCTTATTGGTTAAACATTTGTGGAGCTTAGAGAAATGCTTATTATTCATTAACGTTAGTTTTTGAAAGTTTACGTAGACGATCGTATTTTTGAAAATCGGAAGTTGATTTTTATAAATACTTAGGTTGTTAGATTTTGTAATGATACATTTAAACATTTCTTGAAAATTGGATTGCCTCCTGTGATGATGCAAGTCATATTTAAAGCTTTGTTAAATACAAATCTTCCTCGTCCTTGCAGTCTGCAGAGTCTGGAAACGGGCAGGCACTCGAAATGTCCTTACGAAGCAGACGACAGCGAGGCCAAGCCATGTTAGCTGCATTCTAATGACTCCTATTAGATGCCCACTTATTTTCTTCATTTAAAATCACTTATTGTTGGTGCAGTTGTTTTGGTTGAGCTTCATCTGTTACTTATTCAATTATTTCAATTATTTCATGATTTCTTTAAAACGTTGTGCAGCATGCCAGTTCTGTCAATGTGTCATCCCTAATAAGCCAGGAATCTTAGGTTGGTTGAACAAAAAGACAAACTTTGGTTCAAGAGAGAGGCTTTAGTTGGAGTAACAAAAAGTCGTTATGCAAATTATGTGCAATTTTCAGAGAAAAATCCGAGCGAGAGCCAGCGGCAACGACGCCATTTTCCGTGACAACAAATTCCTATGATTTTGAGGACTTCGCCACCTTTGAGCATCTCGTTTATCCTGGTTTGTAGATTCAGTCTCAGGGTGTGCTTTGATATCTCTTTGAATCTCTGCCTAATCACAACTTTATGGATGTTAGAGGCTGTTCATTAGCATTAATATTTACAAAATCTCTCATTTGGAGCTTCTTTACTGAGGATCTATTATTACTAAGGATTTTTTTCATTTTCTGCTCATTCACACTGCATGCATTTTATAAATTTAAAATTTGTCTAGTTATTTAGTTTATTATGAAATGTAATTGAATAATTCATATTCAATTGCTTTGGTATTGTTTCCTGGAGAACCATTAAGAAATTTTTGCATGGTATTTTCTCATTTATTCACAAATCATTACTCCTTTTTCTTACAAGTTTAAACTAATCACTTAGCTAACTATTGAGATGGAGGGTTTGTTGCTAATTATTCTTAATCACAGAGCATCACAAAGGAGAATCATTTCTTTTCAGGGACCTGCATCAGCAACGGAGATAATTGTACGTCGACCGCAAGGAATCAGGTGGCCATAGCCGTCATTCTGAGCATCATCTCATCGCTCTTGTTGGGTTTCCTGGTAGGAGTCTGTTTTACCCAGAGAAGAAAAGTGTATGCTTATGGCCTCACCAGGATCAACAGTTTCAGAAGCCAGGTCTTGAAGACCAAGGAATTCAGTGACGATTCTCAAACCAAGTCTGAGAATTATT
Source organism: Hirudo medicinalis (assembly GCA_011800805.1). Classification (NCBI taxonomy): domain Eukaryota; kingdom Metazoa; phylum Annelida; class Clitellata; order Hirudinida; family Hirudinidae; genus Hirudo; species Hirudo medicinalis. The sequence continues at coordinate 52,545 of MPNW01000122.1, forward strand.
ACGAAACGGGACCCCCGTCATCCGCTTCTTCTCACAGGCCGATCGTACCCTCCCAGTACTGGATCAAGAACAAGTCGTACCCTAGGGGTGGCTCGGATCTCATGCAGCGACGTACCCTGCCCTCGAATTCCTCCAGTTTCACTTTCATGTCCCCCACACTCACTTCGAACGATGATCCGCCAACTCCACCGTCGATTGCAAAACTTCCCCTGAAGTTAAACATTTTCAACTTTGTGAAAGATGGCACTCCACTTAGTGACAATAACATTCTTCCAAATGGAATGAGTTCACCAGATGAAAATTTAGAATTGTCGAAAGCAGAAGCAGAGATCGTCTTTCCGTTTATCGATGGAGTCCAGGAAAATGTGGAGTCGGCTTTTCACAATTCTTTCGACATCACCCCTACGACTCCTGCGGTCAGCAGAGAAGTTAGTTTCGCAAACTCCGAAGACACCAAGACCTACTTAAAACCGAAGAAATCGTTCGTCCGACAGATCCGGAAAAATGGTTTCTTGACGAACTCGATATCAAAAGTGAGATCCTTTTTGGGGTCAGGAAGTGAAGTTCATTTGTAACGAAGACAGTTTTTTGTTCCAATTTTTTGCGAATCCTCGCTGCAGACCATTGCTCATGCAATTCATCATCCATTCAATCCTCCTATGCACTACAATTCACTTCAGCCATGCAGGTTGAAGTCTTTCTCAAGTCATGTTCTGAAACTTCCCCTACTATAAACAGCTGATATAAATTATATCTCAACATCTATTTGCTGACCTTATGAGTATTTGATGTTGTTGTCTTCATCTATGGAGGTTGTCGCTTTGAGCTTTCTTTGTGTTTTTCATGACGAAGGAGCGTCCCAAAAGTTCGACAGTGTCAATCTTATGCCTTGACATTGGTCGTTATGTTTTTCTAATCTGAGTTTTACCTCACCACTGCTCATATCTCCAAGATGCCTTTAAATTTAAAAACGTGGAATCCGCACAACACCGCAAGTAACCCAGCCACTGACGTAGTTTTTATAAATTTTTATAAATTCCTGTTTGGCGAGACTTAATTCGTAAAGACTCGATTGGCGCACAGAGCTGCATCACATTCTCAAGTCTCTTTTTTGTACTTCGTTGTTTTTTTGCTATTTATTCAGTTTTTTTTAAAAGCCTTCATTGCTTGTACATATAAAGGCCAACAAATTGTTGTACTAATACTTTTAAAATGCAAGGACATTTTGTTGCAATTCCTATTTATACTCCATTGAAAGCAGTTGTGAAATAGAGAAATAAAATTCAATTTCAAGGGGTTGTCTTTATTTCTTTGTGAGTTGATGTTTCAATTTGAGGAGAAATTAGTGAGCTGAGGAGGGGTGCTTGGAGTTCCTCTGCGCTCCTTCGTTTGTGGCAAGTTTGCATCGTCACGGCAAGTGAGTCCCGGTGGCGGTCGCTCGACAGATCAAAATTCAACGAATCACGACTCCGTATCTCCTGGTTCGAGTCTGGTTCAACCGAGGGGGTTGTTTGTCAAAGCAAGGCAGAGATCGACAGAACAAATACCTTGCAATGTCGACGATGAAGATGATGAGCGTCACCCATACCGGTATCAGAATGATGTAATATTTTGAGAAGGATCTGTTTTCTAGCTTGAAACAAATCAAGATTTGTCCACAGAGCTGAATTAAGGAGACTACCACATAAAATACCTGCAAATGCATGGTTACATGATTGTTATAAGTCATCAAATTTGCAGATATGAAAATTAACGAAATGTTTCATTGGTGAGACGAACCACAAATAAGCAAATAAGCTTGAATAAGTGATACTAATTGACTGACTGATTACTAATGACATCACGAAGTTTGCTATCATTGACTGAATAAGTAAATACTATGCCAACAAAGTCAAACATAATAATTTCTTATCACTGCAGTTATTATATAATTTTGCAGTGTCTACTCTAAAATTACAATTCGATTTCATTCTGATTTAATCCTGTAAAGCAGAACAAATGCATCATGCATCAAATAAGTTTTGCTTTTTTAGAATTAAAGTTAGTAGTAATTAACTCATACAATTGCAATTAAAAACTGTATTTTCCAACTAAGTATGTTTTGGGTAATGCATCATTGAAAGTAATGAAGGATTTGCAGTGGCTCTTGGAGGTCTTATGAAGAACTAAGTTTTTATATTACAGATTAATTTAGACCATATTCCTGTTCTTTCTTCAAACGTAATTTTGCAAATAAATTGAATTTACAAAGTTCAGACAAAGTTAAAGTTAATGCATGCAAACAAGAATCTTGAAAATTTTTAAAGGATTTAAACTCTATTGCATTTCAATACAACCAGCTTGAAATGTCATTTGAGTTTGAGGCCAGGGAAGTGTTATTGAATGCAGTTTTGGTTTCAAACACTCCATTGTGGTGAATTTGGCATAAAAAATAATGTAGGCTGAGGACAATTTTCTGTCACTGAGTATGATGAATTTGAAGGATCCTGGTTCAGGCACTGGAACAATTTCAGAACATTTAACCAGAAGCAGAAAGTCAAAGAAGCACAAAATTGAGTCACAAATTGGATGGGAGAAAAAAATGTAGGTGTTATGAAGCTTCTTTTGAGCAACAGAAGTGATCCAATTCTCAATTTTAAACCAGTTTTGCAAAACTAGATTCTTTACATACAGCATTAAATTATTTGACTTAACTAAAAAGGGACCCATAAAGACTTCCCAAAGACTACTTTAAAAGCTTTTTTTTGTACTTCATTTGGTTAGGATTATCCTGAACCGAGATATGGCTTTTCCAAGTGAACTGACGAAATCCTGCATTACTTTCAGCAAGAAATAATGCATCAGAACCAACCAATTGAATGACTCTTGCTCTTCTTGGAGGTGCTGCGATAGTCACGGAGAAAATATTAAACGTTCGTGCAGCCACATGATAAAATATTGCAGCGTCTAATATCCAAAGAGGAATGAAGACTATGTACCAAGACCACAAAATTTTATCATCCAAACGTAACGTAAGAAATACCAAAAATAAAAATAAGCAAATCCAGGTTGCGAGAGCTCTAAAATTCAAAGTTTTCATATTAGCGGCTTCCTCTGTACGAACATCGCCCACTCTGTTTATTCATAGACATTAATTTGTCAATGTGTTCGGGATGTGTAAGATATCTGCTTGAAAGAAAATGTTTAATGTCATTTAAATAGTATTTTGTAAGTGTTAATGACACTTATATAAAACATAGCTTCTAAAATAACATTTTTCTGTAACGGCAAAGATGAACAGTCAGTAAATATTTTTGATTATTGCGCCAAGAGAACTCCTGTCCTGGTTTCAGATTATGTGACGAGAAATTCGTATGGATCGTGAGCATTCGTCCGCGACTGTCTTTGAGCGTTTCGATTGATTGGATTGATGTTCGAAGACGTATGCTTCATGTACCAATCAAATCTCGCAGTCAAACGAGGCTTTTGGTCCGAAAGAGTCGAACGCGTCCACCCACATTAAGAATACGACCACCAGTACCAAAACCATCCAACATATTGAAAGCAATTCCCAAACTTCCACTAACAAGTGTCCAAATGCAGAGAGACTCAAATTATTTGACTATGGCCTCAGGAAGTACACCATAGATTTTTTTAACTGTTTTCCAAACAGTTAACATCTTTTAGGTGATTTATTTGTTTAGAGAATCTTAACCCATTGGAAAAATAAAGCAATCATGTCAGACATTCAAATTGATCAGCCTCCAGTCGATTGATAATGATTCTGTAGTCATTGACACAGACTTGGAACTGCTGCTCGAGCAGTTCAACTCTCCTTTCATCTGAAACTGAGCACAGGGCTGCTGCTAGTTCGTGAGGTTTCAGAGTTTTGCACAATCTGTCCATGTGCCGACTGTTCTTCTGCAATGAGAATTTAGATCAACATTATTGAAACATAATAATAGAAATTATAAATTGTGGCTAATCATAATCATGTGGCTAAGTCAGTGAGGAAACTCTATAACATAATTGGTATGATAACCATTCAAGAATCTATAACCAAACGATATTCATAATGGCTTTGTTGAAACAAAGATAAGGATATTATCAGCTTTTAAGTTAGCTAAGATGATGATGTTCCCATATGAAACGGTCACATTAATGTGTTGCATTCACAACCCAGCTTTCACTGCCACAACAGCCCTTGTGAAGAAGCATAATATAATTGAATTTATACAAGCAACAAATACATTATTATTGATAAATTTTCTAGGTAGCATCCAGAAACTGTTTGTTTCAGATGCACGAAGTAAAAGATGTTAGAATTAGTCACATCACTCAAACCTGGAAAGGAGCATTTAGTCTTCGTTTGACGTCGACCCTGTAAGCTTTGTATTCCTTTTCGTTGAAACAATTCGTGTGTTTCAACCTCAGAATCTCATAAACCTTCCTCGCTTGTTTCTGCATTGTAAGCATAAATCATGCATAATACATCTTGTAAATACTAAAATAACAGTTATCAAAGTGCAAACTAGGACAGCATGACCCAAAATAAAAAACTACTCAATCCAAAATGGCAGCACAACAAACACAAATGATTCAACAAAAGAATCAAAATTAAAAACCCCTCCATGACTACTAGAAATATTATTAAGACATACCCACTTTTTTTGATAACTTCCATATAAATTAACATATCATGCTGAAATTTTCGGCAATTAAATAAATTGCCATTTAAAAGCACCTTGTAAAATTTCCTTTCATGTGGTTCTTGTAAATTATGAAAATGAATGATTTTTGCCTGGAAATATTATTAAGACCGCTTCCGTTTTGGGCTCGTTTCATCGATTCAAAGGTCTTGTTGAAAAGATCAAACATTAAATTGTCATTAAGAAAACTAGATGAAGGGATAAGCAATTCAATTGAAAACTTTCTTTTGTATTCACTCCACCATGGACAAGAAAGCAGGCCTGACAGAAGAAGAAAGAGGACAAATTGTGGCCTTCAGGAAGGCAAGCTATTCAATAAGATTGCTAAGGAATTGAATAGATCAAGATGTGTCATAAAATGTTTTTTAGATGATCCAGACTCACATGGGAAGTAGCATGTGGGCGGAAGACCGAAAAAAAAAATTCTGGAAACAGAGTCAGACATGTCTCATCAGAGAGGCTTCATGAGGAGAATATTCTTGTAAGCAGCTAAAGCAAAAGTTTGATTCTGATGTTCATGTGAAGACAATCTCCAACTATCTTAATTCAAGTGGACAGCTGAAATACGAAATGAGAAAGCTAGCTCCAGCATTGAAAAACCATCACAAGGAAATTGACTCATCTGGGCCAAAGAGATGGTCAATTATAATGAAAGGTGGGAATGTGTGATTTTCTCAGATGAGAAAAGATTCTACCTAGATGGGCCAGATGGTTATAAACACTATTGGCATGACCTCAGAAAAGAAAAAGATGTTTTTCATGCAGGAAACATGGAGGAGGTTCTGTAATGGTCTGGGGAGGAATTTCAGCATTTGGGAGATTGAGCTGATGCTTTTGAAAGGAAGGCAGGACTCTCAGAAATACATCCAAATGCTCAAGGATCATCTCCTTCCTTTTGTTGAAACATGTTGAAAAGAATATGAATTTCTTCTTTCAAGATCAGTTTATGGCAGTGGACGTCAATATGACTCTGAACAGATTTGAAAGAAGCAATTTGGATTGCCTGGAGACTCCTGGATGAAAACATCATAAAAACGTCCTCCATGAAAAACAGGTGCATAGATGTTATTTCCAAGAAAGGGAAATAACTATTGAAATATTATTTTATTTGGTTTTAAATAATTTTGTTTGCCAAACACTGAAATTTATGAATTTTTTTTAGGACTGTCTTAATAATATTTCTGAGTAAAAAAATGGTTATTTATTGAATTTGCACTTAATTCTTAATCAAAACGAAAAAAACTTATGAACTATATTCTATAAGGATATTATACAATTCTTCTAAATTTGAGCTTTGCACGCTGTTTCAAACTTACGTTATTGGAAAAAATAGGGACTTATATATTCTAAACCATTTTTCTAGCACTGTACACTTCACATAAAATTCACTTCACACAGTGAATAAAAATAAAAACTGAAAAATAAATAACATAAAGTGTTGATAAAACATCAACAAACCCTGCTGATCTTCAACTTTGACCTTGCTTCCTCTGCCATTTTTGGGGAGAAACCTTTGTGGAGTCGGTGTGCTTGGAAGGACGGAAGAGACGTGCAGTTGAAGCAGTCGGCAAAATCCCTCACTCGCTGGAAAGCTTCGCTCGGATCCTCAACTTGAATGTCATGTAATCATCGTCATCACCACCACCATGCATCGTATCAGACTTTAATCGACTCACAATTCCATTTTTATGAAATATTCTCCAAGCAAATGTAATTTACGTGAATTAAGACCCAAATTAAAATCATTAACCAAATAATGACAAATGCAACGATAAAACCAACGAGTGAAGTGACGAATTCGAATCAAAGTGATAAAATACGAAAACCGATCACAAACCTGATATGTCACGCACAGTGTTATCACTCCAGCATCGTTTGTAGAAGGTTTGAAGGAGAGTCGTTCCATGTCCCTGGAGTTGAAAGGGAGGCATGATGATCACCTGGCTGGAAAGTAATTAACAATTAATCCATGTTAACCCATTAAATAAATAACCCTCCAGTCGATCAATTAATTGTACTATAAACGTTTATTTTTAGTGTAGCCATCATACACTACCACCATCGTCCATAAATTTCATTTGGTAGTTCCACCTACCTTAACAATGAGTAATAGAAAATGAAGTTATCGCTATTACTGTTGTGATGTCAATAACAACAACAACCTGATTCTCGGTCTTATCTTGTCAGGGTAGGCAAAGAAGTTGTAAACCGTCATGTAGCCCACGAATGCATAACATTTCTTATTGTCGGGGTTTTCATATTTTTCGTATCTGGAAGGAAAATTAAACCCCAATTCGAAAATGACACCCAATTAAAAAATACGAATAACAATAATAATTTTAATAATTAAGTTAAATAATTTTAATTAAATGCTTTAAACCTCGTCGTGAAACGGACCGACCCGACCAAATAAATAAATACGACGAATAAATTCTCGCATAAAATGTTCAGCTTCTTCCCGAGCGATGTCTGGCAGAACGAGCGACGTCTGCGTAACATTAATCGTTACCAAAAGAAGCGACGATTACAGGAGGTAATAGTTCCACTTGTGGTCGTCGGTGGAGATGTAAGAAGCTGCGTCGACGAAGAAAATGAGGAACGGTTGAAGTCTTTCATGGTAATCGACGAACTGAGGACTCGGTCTCGTGACGCAATAAATTTCGAAGTTCCGCAACGAATCTGAGGTCGTAAATATTCGTTTAGAATTGAATATTCTGAAGCTGCTCATTTGCAGTTAAATTAATTTTCATTCAAATGTAATAAATATTGGCAATAATCAACGAGATTTTAATTACTAAATAAATGATGTAAATAGTAATTGTATTGATGCATATTTCATATTGCAGCCATCATCATTATCATCATCACATCAAGCAGGCAAATGCACCTTTTATTGTCCTGGTGTAAGAATGTATGTGTTCACCAAATGGCATGAAAGTGCTGTCATCTTTGATAGCCTTTGTGAAGGCATCGATGTTTGTCAGGAAACCTGGTTGGAGGAACTCGCTCAGCATCTTCATGTAAGCGTCTGCCTGAAGGAACAATGCTTTCAATTCAGTCGACCTGCAACGAAGCAATGGAAAAGCAAACTTTACTTGGATTCCGTTGCATCTCTCGGGTTTTATTTCCTCCGAATACTTGGCACCGACGTACGTCACCATTTTTGATGCCGTGCAGAATATGTTGATGGTCAAATCCTTGTAACCAAAGATGCTCTCACTGCAAACAATTTGCATCAAAAATTGATCAAAAGATGGTTTGATTCTGTTGCTAAGTGGCAATAAATTTCACACAATCAGAGATCAACAACTAAAAAATCAATTCAGCATCAAAGCTCAAATCATGCAATTCATGTCATAGTTTTGAAGAACTTTAAAAAATCTGGATTTAATATCAATTATGAAAAGGATAAATATGCAACTCAAAGCAAAGCATCACAAAAACCTAACAAAAGTATGAAATGTTATTTCTTAAACTCACGACTCTCCGAATATCTGATGTGTCATTTCTGGTGAAAAGATTGTTGCACTTTCATCATTATCTAAGTCAGACTCACTTCTCACTGAAATTTTCCAAATAACAAACATAAAACCAAACCATTATAAAAAAAAAGCTAAACAAAACTGATTCCAACCTAATTTAAACTTTATGGCTTGATTGGCATTAACTTTATAACTTTCCAACTTGTGGCTCCAAATAGAAAGGCAATCATCTCTGGAATTCATTCTGTAGATAGACAATTATTCGTTTTGTAAATTCAAAGATCAAATTTAACCATTATTACAGCTTTTGCCCTATTCCATCATTGTTGTTTTAGTTTTTAAACTCTTAAATCTACCAAGTGGCTTGGAAAGACCAACGACCCACCCAAATCTAGAAAAATAAGAATTTTATGAATTCTAAAAGTAAATGTCAGAATATTTTCCTTAAACACTTTTTTCTTTCAGTGATTGTACTGGGTCACCGACGTCTGTCATTGACTTATAAAATAAAAGCTTATCAATTGCAGAAGGCTTAGGGAAGAAAAATCTCAAATCCTTACTTGCATCAATAATTCTATTAATTCACGAACCAGATTGATACGGGAGTTGCTCAAAAATATCTTAAGATAAACAAAACTACGCCCCAAAAAAAACTGATCGCAAATGCCGAATAGCGAGGCCCGCCGCCAATCCGCTTACAACTAAAATACGGCGGGAGGTCACCATATAAAAAAAAAACTTTAATTGGCTATAAGGCAAAATCATTTTTAAGTACAATTATTTATCTAATTAATGAACCCATTTTCTAAAAAAGCAAGATTTCCTTAAGATCTCATTATATAAAGAATTAGACATGAAATTATGTCTTCAACCCATTAGCGATGCTGCATCACACCAAACAAAATGTTTTTTTGTGCAGCATTTTCGCGAAATGTCTCAGCAAAACCCAAATAGATTTCATTGTCAGCCTTTTCCGTATCGACTTATTCATAAATACAATTATTCATACTAAAAACTTTATTAAGCCTCTTAGGTACTAATACTTTCTGATGAGGTTGGGTTGGCTTCGTTACGTTTAGAATAGTTGGATTTGTAATTCTTAAAAATTCTTCACAATTTTAATCTCAATTGTGGTCAGATTTACTAGCCTCTAGTGGATGATAAGCTTCTGAAGTCAAAGTCTTTCTAATCTCCTTTTATTATCTTATCTTCTGAAGCAAAAGGATTAAAGCTAAATGTGACAAACAAAAATACCATGCCTCGTAGAAATCAAAGTTGCATTTTAAATTTAAAGAAATCATGCTCATATTTTTTTACAACATTTTTTGAAATAATTTTATTATTCAAAACAACGACAATAATCATGGTGAACAAATCTAATGTACTAATGTATGAAATCCGATTTAGAGAGGTTGTAATAAAGAAAACAATTTAACTTAAAACAGTTAAAGAGTACCATAGAAAAACAGCAGTCATTCAACCTGTATTAATTGCACGCAAGGACTGAGAAAATCATGCATATTTTGGGACCAGAACACAGAATATGATATAAGAAATATCACATCAACGTATCCACATGTTTTGTTTCACTCACAAATACATTATTTGAGGTACAGTACAGTCTCAGCAGATGTAACAACTAACATTATTCTAAGGATTTAACAAGCTACAAAGAATCTAGGCTTACCTGCTTATACATGGACTGGAAACATAAAAAAATCAATTCAAAAGAAAATGAGATCACCCATTAAAACAGCAGTGCTATAAATACTTGGAGTTGCATGAACTTTCTAATATCACTCTAAGCAAAAACTCAGGAAAATTTGAGTATTTTGCTGGGAATATTTGAAAAATGCAGATGAATGAGTTTTGGTCATAAGTATTTGTGTACTAAAATTTCATATGATTAGGCTATTTGAAGTGAAAATATTGCATAGACACAGAGCATTTCATAAACACAACTTGAAACATGAACTTTCTTTAGAAACCTTTTCAAGATGGCTTGAAAGTTTTAAATGTTATGGCAGCAATATTTATCTTAGTAGACAACAATTCCCTGCAAGATATTGTATGCAGTGATACTTCTGGAAGTACATCATTAAAACATGTGGTAAAAGAAAAATAATTGCATAGAAGGTGAAAAGTTGTCAGCTTAAAGAGAAAGCATTCAAACCAAAATACAATTGATAACTTCGAAAGAACCTATTTTCGATCGACGAGATCAGATTATGTCTTCGTTGGTGTCCCAGGATATGTTTTCAAGGTCAATGCCTTCGATCATTTGACTGAAGGAGGGCATGATGTTGACATCACATTCAAATGAGGATGTTTCTTGCTGCAATAACATGACATTTCATGCGATTAAACTATCACAAGATTATAAGGACTTTTGACTTAAAATATATTGGAAAGATGGCTTACTTGTTGAAAGTTTTGCACTTGATTTTGATTGAAGTGCTGCATGGCGGCCATCAAATCATTTTGAGAAATAAAGTTCTCTGCTGCACAATTTTCTGAATTATGTTAATATTTATTCAGGTTATATTATAAATTATTATGGTATTTAATATTATTATGTCAATTTATAATTATATTATTCTGCAAACACTTGTTGAGTCAGCCTGGGAAACAGGTAGAGTTGATGATGAATGGAAATGGGCAGGCCAGACTCAGTAATGGCATCTGTGAGGACAGACACCATCATCTAGATGGAGTTGGCAGACCCTTGGGAAGACAGAATGAATCAAAGCAACACACTCAAAGAAGACTATTCCAAGCCCACGATGGATCTCATAGACAAAGGGTTCAGAGTGCACTTCTTCACCATCAAAGTTGGAGCACGAGGATTAGTTGGCAGGTCCAGTTACTCAGAGAAATTGGCCTGCCATGCAGAGAAAGAAGCAAGATAATTAAAAACTGTCAGAAGCACCTGAAACAATGTTTCATTGGCTGCAGACTAAAAGAAACAGTCAATAGCATGTCTTCATCTATCAGCCAATGGCAGGAAGCGAGGGCCTCTTCTCAAGTCGGTGCACGCTAGGCCTGCGTAAACAATGCAACAGGAGGCTGACTTTTCTATAAGAAGAGCATGCTCGAAGAAGGAGGAAAGGATAAGTAAGGTTGCAGTAGGGTCAGGTATATGAAGGTGAAAGCAAGGAAGCAGGGACACCCGGCTGATCACCGAGTGTGGCCCAATCCCGGAGAGCGTCAGAAGATCAGGGCCTGCTGAGGATTCCCTGTTGGAGCTCCACAGTCCTGGAGTTTTATAATCTATACATTACATTATGATAGTCTATTATGCAAGTATTAAATAAATTTTTTAAATTAATAACTGAAATAATGAATAACAAAGATCATTCAAACACACCTGATGCATTGCTTGCACAGTTAAGGTACTCTCCGGATATCAAGGTAGCAGCAACATCGGGCAGCCCGACTGCCGAGCCGTAGGCGTGTTGTTGCTGCGACTGAGTTTGAAAGGACACAGTCTGACCATTGTTGAACATGGTGATCTGCTCAGCCTGGTTCTGAGAAGAGAAGTTGATGTTGTTGTTGCTGCTGTTTGAGAGCACCGTTACCACCAGGTTGTTGTGCTGGTCGTTGACGATGATGCTGTTTTCCGATGTACCTATTCATAATTAATCGTTGCACGAACGTAACATAATTAGATGCATGCAATTCACTTTTTACGATGTTAGCTTAATTTTATGTTTCAGTTTGAATTGTTTTGTAACTATTTCCATTGCATAATAGGTATCATTAACATTGTCAGTTATTACAATAGGGTGATGATGATGATGATGATGAAATGATAGATTTAATCGATGTAACTGATGATCAATGAGACATAAAGATTCCTAATTAGTGAAGGAGATGCATTAATTATAATTTGTTATAATTAATTATAATTTGTTATAATTATTAGAGACCACTTGGTGAAATTATTTAACAAGTCCAGGAATTAATCAAATAAACTTTTGCACTTATTGTGACTAATATTATTATTATTATTATTATTATTATTATTATTATTATTATTAAATTAAAAACTTGAAAACCTTCAACTAGCTGCTGCTCATTGAGATTCTCCTGACAGAACTTGAGAAAGTAATCCTTCAATGTCAGTTGAGAACCATCAGCATCAGCTGTAATGAAAATTTAAAATTATTTGACATCAATCAAAAGAAATATTGATTTATAATGACTACAAATTATAATATATAACGTGAATATAAAGAACTGTTTGATAAACAGTTAAATGAAAACTAAACAATTTCAAGTACCTTAAGAGGAGATTATTACAAATTGAATCCAAATTGGCTGTTTTATCACATATTATTCAGATATTTTAATTCACACAAGCATTGAATTCTTGGAAGTTGTTTGTTGTAAATTTCTTGATTTATTTTAAACAAAATTTCCAATACTCTCATCTCCTCAAATAAAGTTTCATTGGCAAAGCCTCGTAGAGCTTCTAATTTCTACAAGGTATTTCTTTGCAAATAATCGGAATAGAATGAAAAATCCTTATCTGCTGCAAACTATTAATGATGTACGACAGACCGGCGAGGACGTCCGTCTGGTTTTTGTAGATGGATCGTATGGCTTCGAGCAGGTCGGCCTCGGTCACAGTGCTCAGGTCTATGGAGTCTGCCGTTGCAACTGCAAACCTCGAGTTGTTTTCGAGGCTTTGGAACTGTAGTTGATTGGTTGGTTATACAAAGTAATATAATAAATAAGACAATTTAATTATTACGAAATTAGAAATATTTATGACACCTTTTAATTAATTTAATGATTGTCAACTTGGTTTAATGGGGTGAGATTTGTTACTGATCACAAAACTAATTGCAACTAATAAGGCAATGAACATTTGACTTTAAAATATTTCCTCAACCTAGCCTTGCATTGAGGAATCGAATTGAATGGAGTGACTTGAATGTTTACAATTTTAATAAGAATTCCTATCAATAAATCCCTTCTCACTGGTAACATGTTGGATTCTGCAGATGATATTCCATCAACTTTCATTTGTTCAATCTACAAATCAGTAAATCAACTTGAAAGAATTATTTAAAGTAACAAGTAAATAAACAAACAGATGCATCATATAATGGCCTACATATAACAGCTTATTTAAATATGGAGATTATTCATTTGATCACCTGACGCTGGGCAAATTGCTGCTTGTTGGATTTTTTCTGGGGAAGTTTGGATGAATTTTGGGTGTTTGCAGGTTGGTCACAGAGTGCCCAATAGGATCCCTTTGCAAAAGAAACAAGGGAAATATTTTAATGAAATATATTTTTACAGACTGGTGTAAGTGATGTCAATGTTCAATGATATCAACATTGAATTTTAAACATTGTAAAATTCATTCCATTCATTTGTTTCGTGCATTTTATTGGCAGAACACAAATCCACAATTTAAGAAGTGGTGGGTCCACCCTACCTTTCCTGGGTCATCCTTCATTCGAGATTGCTTCACAAAGTGCTTATTCAGTGACAGGTTGTGCCTGATCGAGTTCTGATCAGACAAATTTTTTTTATCACAAAATAATTTCAAGATAATAAGCACAGTTAACTGCCAAATCCAAAATATATTATGTAAATATCTTCTTAAGGCATTGATGAATTCACATCTTGAATATTTTAACTGACCTTCCATCCATACCCTGCATTTTGGTAATAAGGATAATTGTCAGATATCCATTGGTATATCTCAGAAAGAGTCATCCTTTTGCTAGGAGAACTATTTATAGCAGCAGTGATCAGATTGGTGTAGCTGTAGGGAGGCTTAGCTTGTGCAGTGGAATCTCTACCTCTTGAGTAGTTACTTTCGATTTTTGGTTCATCCTCCATTTGAAAGATGATGGATCTATCAGCAGAACTGTCCGTCTGCGATGTGGTGATGGTAGCCAGAACTCCTCCGACGTTCAGCTGCGAAAGCCAATCCATCTCCGTTAAACTGGACTCCAGACTGGAACAATCTTCTTCCTCTTCTTCAACTTCTGACGTTTGTGGTTGCACTTCCATGGAAAGACTTCTTGGTTAAACTCGAGATTTCGCTAGGTTGGTAACTTATTAATTGGATTGGCAGATCATTTACCACGCAGTTTATTACTAAATTGTTGTTCCATTTTAGAAAGCGTTTAGTTTAGTTGTTTTCATGGTTAGGATGTTTCGCTAGGAAACTTGTACCGAGTTATTGATCTTCTCAGATATCTACCTGGATTGGAGCTTAGGATTACAAATAAGGTTGGATAATTATGAAACAGACTTATTTAATAATTTTAGCAAAAAAAGAACTACTATTGTCTTATTAACTTAATATAAGCTCTACACAAAACTTTAAATTGCAACCTATTTTTTAGCTTACCAGATCAGGAATTGCGCAATGACATAATGACATTAACTAACCGATTCCGATTTCTTAAATTAAGTACTAATATTACAATTTTAATTTTAATTCCCTTTCTAATGTTACGACCTGACGATTAGATGTCAAAATAATCAATAAAACGTAAGCACAATAATAAAAAAGTTGATGTCAGTTATTCGAAATCTCTAAAAATCATCCAACATTTCTTTAAGAAAAAGAAAATTTGAAAACTAAAACTTTGAAAGAGAGCTTCCATTAAGCGGACGATGTGTTCGCAACCGCAGCAATTAAATGTTGTGCGAAACTAAATGGTAATCATCCACTTGCCCTCACCAATGCTGGGGTGAACTGCTTTCTTTCCCAAATCCGCTTAATCTCTCAATTTCCAGCAATAATTGCTCAGCAGCACTTCCAGTTACGAAAGTCAATTCATCACTTGACGACGTTTTGCCTGGATGGAACTCTTTTGACAGGCTACCTGGTGTTACCCTTTAGTTAAATTTCAGTTATTAAATTGTTAATCATTAAATTCAACCTTGTCTTTATTTCCGTTGATCCGTAATTATTTTTCAGAAAAGTTAATGAAAACATATTTTTATAATGAGATTTTTTAAAAGGATTTTATCTAACAGAAGGTTAAAGGAACATTATTATTCTCTTAGAAGGCGGCCTTTTTGGTGTTTTGCTGGATATCTATCGAAATTCATTTGGACTTTTTATGACAAATTTTTTTTTATGTAAAATTATAAGATGTTACCTCTCATTTGTTGATCAATTTTCTCAAATTAAATTTATGATTTTAATGTAATACTAGCAGCTACATCGCTTGCTGACTATAATCTAATAAATAAATAAATAAATAAAAAATAAATGAAGCGCATAATGTCGTGTTCAGGTCACACCTCGGACAAGTTGTGATAAAAATACACGCATCAGTAAGCATTAGCATCATCTCCAAGCACAATTCTATCCGAGTGTGGCCACTTTCTTCGGCTCTAATGTGATTTCCATCTCCTTTTCAGAATTCACTCCGTTCGCATTTGTAGATTCTGTTATCGTGAAGCAATAACAATAATGTCTCACCACGTCAATTTTAATGAAGGGGAACTTTTATAAATTTGTCTTTTCTATACCGAGTTAATGTCGTTGTTACTTCGTGTAAAATACTTCAAAAATAATTTGCCTTCAAATATAATTATTTTGCTGAGTTTATTGAACTCGCTCTGTGTTGGTCAGGATTATTTGACTACGTTTAAAAGGTGTTCTCATTTGATAATTAAACACCACCAATAATCTGCATGTTAATTTACAGATCTTTGGATTTAGTAATAAATTTGATATCCTGATTAAATATCGTAATAAATTTAATATTTGATGATTAAAAATTAATCATTTTAGTCATGTTTCAAGATATTTTCAAAAGGTTTTACAAGTTCAGTTAAAATGTGGTTTTTTTAATTGTTGAAATATCATTGGAAAATTAAATATAACATATTATTTGTTGTTAACATGTGCTGAAAATGTACAAATTGTGATTCAAATTAAATAACATACCAGGAATTAATTAATAAATAAATACTTAATAAAATTAATCAATACATTAACAATTAATTCATGTATTATTAAAATAAGTTAATGAACGATCAAATAGTGCATGAATAACTAACTAACTTATAAAATGTTTAAAACTCATATCGACACCTGATGAAACGTCTAACGTGATGCATGGAAACTTAACCAAACCATCCTCCCAATCGGAGAACGAAATTGTAAAACAAGATCCATCGACTACCTCCAGGGAGATACTGAGGAGGAAGAGGAAGAAGAAGAAGAATAAGAATAAGAAGAAAAAGAAGGATGATGATGATGAGGAGGAGAGTTCGTGGATGAAGGAGAAATAAAACTTTACCGACAACAACTCTTAATTCCCTCAACGACTTATACTTGGCACCAAACAAAAATCCCGAGCATGTCGAAGGACGACCTCATCAGGGCACAGATTGCCTCTGAGGCTCAAAATTGAAACGAGTTCGGGAAATTTCAGCACAAAAGCGCGCTTAAGGTGACCTGTGCCCCTTAAAAAAATAATACCCCTCCCACGTTGAACCCTCACAAAACTGTCTGATTGATCTCTTCCATGGTACTGATGCTGGGCCTGTAATCGAAACTCGGAGATAGGAAGATGGCGGTGGTGGTGACGAAGAGGTAGGTGGAAAAGATCCAGAAGCAGAGTCTGTCGATGACCATCGCTGCAAATTTCCAGTCGTTCGTTTCGTCGGTTTTGTCCGAATCCTCCTGCAATGATGTATTAGTATTCATAAAGACATCCATATTAATATTCAAGTAATACATTGTTACATTGGCTGCATAACATTAACACATGATCATATTTAACATAATACAACTAACAAGTTATTTATTTGTTAAATGATCTGTAAACCTTCGACACCGTTCATGAGAAGCATATAAAAAATATACACCAAAAAATAAAGAACAATTTTAAGAAACAATTAAAGAGCAATAAACATAAGAATACTTAAATAATATTCTAAATAAACAAAAATATCCGGAGCTGTCTGAACTTTAGTGTCAAAAGGACCTGCAAAGGTCAATAAATAAAAATGACCTTCATCCTTTTCGTGATGAACCTTAGTTCGTTGAGGATGGCCAGCAACTCGTTTCTAATGTTGAGATTCACGTGTCCGTGATGGCAGCCCATGCCCCCTCCCAAATATCTTCTGTGGGTGTCGTGTCCCATGCACGATGTTACATTGTGCGAGGACCCCGTACTTTCTGCCTCCATGCTTACTGACCTGAAGTTCGAGCCAAGGAAGAATTCTGAATTCTGCAGTGGTATGTGGTTGTCCAGATCTTTGACATTCGAGATGAGACTTAACGATGGAGGTGTTTTGGCCTCGAGTTCCCTCAATCTTGCCTTCCTCAGCAATACTTTTCTACTCAGGTCTCTACCTGGTCTTGACATGCGGAGGCTCCACGCAAGCCATTCGCAGATAACCCGCTTTACCTGTTAAAATTGTTTGGTTAAAATTTTATTGGTTAAATGATGGATAAATTGTCATTGGTTATCAGGTTGGTAGGGATTTAGATGTCTGGGTTGACCGATAAGAACTTTGTAGGTGGTTTGGTTGCGCAAATAATTTTTAATTTGAGTTAACACAGATTGTGGTGGCAGTGACAACCGCAACGACAAATGTAGAATCGCATCGTTTCCTAATTTCACAAATAAATAAACCTAATCACTTAAACCTAATCACGGTCAATACCAGTCTAATCTTTCAGAATGCAATTATCCCCTGCTACTCGAAAAAAACTATTTCATGTCCAATAAGGTTACTTTGGCAATTTTGAGAGAATGAA
>MPNW01000122.1:75474-77621 GCA_011800805.1 Hirudo medicinalis
CACGAATTGTTAATAATATATAAATAATAATTATTATCTATTTTAAAATATTTTTTAACAAAACAAGAGAACAACAAGAAGAGCGTAACTTAAGCTTGCAACTCACGAAGTTCAACCAGAGATTTGTGTGCAGGAATTCATTCTTTTCGTCCTGAAGAGGAATAATGTTCTCCAATGAGAGATTCATCGGGAAATTGTTCCAAATTTTATGTTCTTATAAAAGCAAAAATATAAAATTAATTCTGATTAAATAGGTTTTGTAAATTGATTTTTTTTGAAGATTTTAAAGGTTTTTGTAGATTAAGTAGAAGGCCATTTTTTTGTTTCGGTAATGATTTGTAGGTCTTGAAATAAGTGCCGAACAAAAGCAGTCGATTGTAAATTTCTTGTGACTTTTATTAAGAGGATACAAATAAAATGATTTAATCAAAACCTAAGATTTCATTCCACTAACTGGAAAAGAAATCTTTTAAAAATTAACTTAAAATGTAATTTCACAACAAAAAGCTTTTGTCGACACTCATCAACACTTCAGTTTGTGTTCGAAAATGTTCTTCACTCCTTCCTCATTATTGAACTGCTTAATCACGCTTCTAAAGACTTGAAGGAAAAACATTGGCAAGTAATTCCTCCTCAGGACGTTAATCCTGGTCTCCGTTGCAGATTGGAAGACCAAGTCTCACTGGGAGAAGATAATGCAGCATCTGACTGCAATGAAATCAATTAGGGGCACCGGGAACCATAAGCACCGCGGTAGTTTGGTATTCGGCAAGCGGAGGCGTCGGAAAAGATTTATTCTTGTCCAGCCATCCGAAACAGATGGATGGACAGATAAAAGAATAACGAATCCCCTGGGGACATGGGCTGCAGATTCGATTTTTGCCCCTCAAGCGGGACCGACGTTAAATAAAAACATTATCCTCAGAAATTTAAAGAGGAAATATGAAAATAAAAAAGGAGCTTCAAGAATTCATCTGCATGAATTCATTTGCATAAATTCATCTGCATGAATTGATCTGCATGAATTCATCTGCATAAATTCAGCGCTGTATGAATTCCGAAGAGGAGTTTTTCTTCGCTCCATGGATGGATGAATTCGTAGAAACAAACCACTTTGATGGTCTACATGGATTTGTTTCCATAAAATCAAACTTACAAACATGGAAACATAGAAACAAACGAACATAGAAACAAACAAACAAACCACTTTAATGATCTGCATGAGCGTCAAACCAAAGTTCACATCGACGGCATCGTTTTCATTTGCCACTGGTCGTGCGAGTTTCTGGTAGGCCCGGTCGTTGAAGATGTCGTGGATGAGTCTCTCTTCGTGGAGGCTCCCCCTGGTGCCTGGAAAACAAAAAAGAAGAAGATGAGGAGTAGGAGGAGGAAGGGATGCAAGTGTTTGGAGGAGGTGTGGCTGGAGGCGAATTCCTGCGTTTGATTGGAAATTATTGGAGTGTGGATGGAAATGTTGTTTGAATTCTGTTCGGAATAATAAACAAATTGGATGTTCCTTACTCTACTTATTACTTGCTTTAACTTCATTTAAGATTGCAAACTGAAGAAAAATAATTCTTAATTAATAAACAGTGTTTATTTAAAAATTGAATAAAAAAGATTTATTAATATTTATTTATTTTTACTTATTTATTTATTTATTTATTATTAACTTCGGTCAAAGGGGTCATTCAACCTCTTACATGACCAAGTGAACTCAAGAAATCAGAAATGCACAAATTTGAGCGAAAGCATCAATGGCAGCAAAAAAACTAAACTAAGAAAAATAAAAAAATAAAATAATTCAAAAATAAAAACGAAATACATTCGTTTGTGGACACAAAAAAAGAAAGAAATTATTTGTAGATGAGACATTGATTTAAGTTAAGTTCACAAATAGCTGAGTCAAAACGAGAAAGAGATGATGAATTTACAAATCAGCAGCAGGGAGTTCCATGATCTAATGACTCAGTTACAGAAGAAATTCTTAGTAGTTTCACATCTGATTTTACAGTTCTTGGTTTAAAATTATGAACACATGTCCTAGAATATGTTGAGGGTAGGAGAGAGAAAGAGGCTGTGCAATTAAGCAGTCCCCTTCTTAACTTGAACGTTTTTCAAGAGTCGGCAGTTTAAGTAATATGCAC
>MPNW01000122.1:78648-93308 GCA_011800805.1 Hirudo medicinalis
GTTTAAAATTATGAACACATGTCCTAGAATATGTTGAGGGTAGGAGAGAGAAAGAGGCTGTGCAATTAAGCAGTCCCCTTCTTAACTTGAACGTTTTTCAAGAGTCGGCAGTTTAAGTAATATGCACATTTCCATGTATGGATGAGAATTCGGAAGATTGTGGCAGCCTTTTTGGTAATGTTGTCGATGTGTTTATCAAAACGAAGAGAGGAATCCATTAAAATACCTAAGTCCCGAATCGTATCGATCCTTGTCAGTTCGTGGTCGCTGATAAGGCACTCTTACAAATTTAAACTTCTTTTGCAGCCAACCAATGAGAAAATCAGACATTTTTCAGGAGCAAGTTGCAATTACCATTTGTCGCTCCATTCCGATATCTTATCAAGCCAATTTTGTAACTGAGTTGGGGACTGATAAAGTCTCACATCATCAGCAAGGAGCTTACAGGTAGTGTTGGAGTTTAGAAATAAATTTGGCAGGTCATTTATGTAGAGTAGAAATAGGGTCGGACCCAAACACTACCCTGAGGAACTCCACTGGTGACTGGGATTTCGTCGGAAATAAAGCCATTGGTGGCAACTCTGAGTCCTTGAATTAAGAAAGTCTCTAAGCCATCTTCTCGCGTTGTTATCAAGACCATATGCAGATAATTTGTTCATTAATTTAACATGAGAGATAGAGTCAAAGGCCTTACGAAAATCCAAATAAATGGTATCCATATTGGATTTGTTATGAATGGTGTCAGTCCATTGTTGGATGCATTCAAGAACATTGGTTAAAGTTGATCTTGCTGGAATGGAGCCATGTTGGTTGTTATCAATTAGGATGTGGTTTGTAAGGTGTAGAATTAGGGATTTGTTGATTATTTTCTCCATCACTCTGCAACAAGTTGCAGTTATCGATATTGGTTTGTAGTTTTCAGGAGATACATATGTATACATATTTCTACTATACAGTATGGTAGGACACTTCTGTGGATGGGTGACACAATAATAAACATGACACAAGAGCAACTTTCTATCGAGGGGGTAATTTTTGATCTTTGAATGATGCATCGAATATGTGGGAAAGTGGAGTTGTTAAGGACGATGCGCATTTTTAAAGAAATATGTTTGGAATTCCATCAGGCCCGAATGACATTGAGGGTTTAAGGCCCTGAAGAGTAGTGCAGACGATGTCAGGTTTGAAATCAATGTTTAGCATTTCAGTGGAAGTTCTGAGAGAATACGAGGGTTGTCATCATCATCGATTGTAAAACAGATGAGAAATATTTGTTAAAAGTGTTGGCAATTTCTAGTGAGTTCCATGTTAGGGAGAGCAACCTCATAAACTCCAGATCTCGTGTGCATCTTTGTGTTTACATATTTGAAAAATTGACCAATGTTCCCGCTTTTAAGTAATTGGAGCTCCTTTGATCTAAAATATTCTTTTATTGACGTGGTGCATCTCTTAGCAAATCTGAAATACAAATTTCTATTGGCACACTAGTGTTCGTCCTCCAATTTCTCCAAAATTTCGACCTTGTCCTCAACAATTTATTAATGAAGTAGGGATATTTACTTTTACGCTTTCGATCAGAGTGTCAGTTTTGGGAACAAACATCTCGATTGCCAAACCTGGTCTGATACGTTGTTTAAGATTCACATTCATTTATTCAAACTTCGAACGTTGTTACAAAAGCCATTTGGTTTTATTTTTCTATTATTAAAAGATAATTGATATTATAATGAAGTCACATTTAATTGCACTTGCAATTTGCAACCATTATTTAGGTTGTAAAGTAATTGTTTAAGATTAAAAGTTATAATTACGTTATTAATTATTATTAAGTTACTAATTATTATTAAGTTATTAATTATTATTAAGTTATTAAATATAAAGTTATTAATTATTATTAAATTATTAATTATTATTAAGTTACTAATTATTATTATGTTATTAATTATTATTAAGTTACTAATTATTATTAAGTTATTAATTATTATTAAGTTATTTACAACTTTGTCAGAAGAAATGGAAATAGGAAACTGAATAGGACAAGAAGCCATTAGCAACAAGTCCTCGAAATGTCGGAGATGTTTGCAAGCTTTTAAGAGCAATCTGCAGCGAATATATATCGAGATATCTATTGAGATATCAATTGAGGTATCAATTGAGGTATCAATTGAGGTATTAAATGAGGTATTAAATGATGTATCAGGTGAGGTACTAATTGATGTATCAAAGGATGTACTAATTAAGGCGTCAGGGGGATACTAGTTAAGATGTTAATTAAGATATTAATTGAGGTTTAAATCGAGTTACCAAATGAGGTACTAATTGAGGTATCAATAAATTTATGACAATTAGAGAAATTAATAAATCAGATAATTAAAATATTACTCAATAATGTAATTGATTAATTAAATATTAAGTTTTGTTATTATTACTTTTTAATTAATTACTTGGTTAAGTAAGGTCGAGTAATGAGTTTGTTGAAGTGATAAACTCCTCACACAGCAAAACAAAGTCACATGAGTCAACGAGACTCAACAAATTCAAAACATCACTGCTAGGTAGCAGTAAATATCACAGAATAGACACTAATGAATATTATAATTTGTAAGTTATTAATATTGTAATTACATTGCAATTTGTCATCTGCATTATTACTTAAAAAATTATTATATTACAACATTATTTTAATTAATGACCGTTATTGTTATCATTGTTATCATTGTTATCATCATCATCATCATCATCGTCATCGTCATCGTCATCGTCGTCGTCGTCGTCGTCGTCATCATCATCATCATCGTCGTCGTCGTCGTCGTCGTCATCATCATCATCATCATCGTCGTCGTCGTCGTCGTCATAGACGTCGTCATCATCATCATCATCAGTAATGCATGTCATGTTTATAGTGCTGTATTGATACGCGGAGCCCATACAAAGCATACAAAGCTGAGGACCTCAGAACGTGTCTCGAGCGGCAAACGGAAGGCAAGGAGTGCACAAGTGACACGTAATGACCTAATTATTACTTCGGTAAGATTAAGTGGGTCACCCCTTATCTGGGTAGAAACATGTTCTATTGGCCCTCTCAGGGGAGATGACATCATCGTCGTCGTCATTTTAGCAGAAAATTTTGAATTAGCTCAAAATACTTAAAAGTATCTTGAATATAAAAGTAAATAATAATATTAATAATAATAATTATTATTATTATTATATAATATTTATTATATAATATAATATATTATATATATTTATATAATATTATTATTATATAATATTTATTATATAATATAATATATTATATATATTTATATAATATTATTATTATTATTATTATTAGTGTTATTATACATTTGTAGATGAAATAATATCACTCACTAATGTCAGTCACAACAGTCCTATTTGTAGTGTCATTGCAATAATGTGATAATTAGGAAATAATTTGACGTCAAATAAGTTTAAAAAGTGAGGACCAAAAAAGTGAATTTTTGTGTTTTGTGATGCGTGACCAAAAAGTTGATGTCAGATACATTCATTTCACTGATATACTTCATAAAATTACATCGCATTGAATTGTTATTTGTAATTATTAATTATAAATTGTAATTATCTTATTTATTAACAAATTATTTACCTTGAAACTTCAACAATTAAAAATTATTAAATAATTAATTTAAATTTTATTTTAAAGTTGAAACTTAATTGTAGAATTTATTGTATTATTATTATTATTATTCATTTTTCAGTTTATTTGCATTTTCTTTAGTGAACTTGAAATTCTTGAGAAATGAAGCTGAAGGCAATTTCGAAATGATTTTCAAATAAAATTCCACAAACGTTTACTGGTCCGAGCAATTTTACAAACTTTTCAGGTCTTTGAAGTCTTTAATGAACAAAATAATATATTTTATTAGTTAGAATTCATTTTCTCAATTCTAAATTTGTTTTACAAATCAGAGGTAGTTGATTGATGGATGGATGGATGGGTGGATGGATGGATGGATGGATGGATGGATGGCGGAATGAACTCGTTGGAAAGATATGCATGGAGACCCAAGAGAAGCATTCATTATCGATGGTTTTCCAGATTCTATGTCAAACACGTGTGAATAGGAGTGTTTATCATCATCATCGTCATCGTCATCGTCATCGTAATCGTAATCACTATCATAATCATCAATTACTGCTTTTATAAGCATCGATTTCTTAATAAACGATAACTTCCCGCGAAACTAGCAATTTCTTGCATTTAATAACATTCGCCAGATATTAATATTCATAAGGATGGATGATATTAATATTCATAAGGATGGATGATATTAATATTCATAAGGATGGATGATATTAATATTCATAAGGATGGATGATATTAATATTCATAAGGCTGGATGATATTAATATTCATAAGGATGGATGATATTAAATGCAGTAATAATAATAAAATAATAATTTCAAATTATTTTAAAGCAATACTAAATATTAAGCAACAACAACGTGATTGAAGGCACTTGAAAAGGCACTTAGTGACAATTTAATTCGGATAATTAAATGATATTTACTTGTGCATTCGTTCAAAACTTCGTAAGGAAATTTACAATAAAATCCTACCGTAACATCGATTGAGCATAATGAATGCATTCGTCGGATCTTAACAAATGGATGGATGGATGGATGGATGGATGGATGGATGGATGGATGGATGGATGGATGGATGGATGGATGGATGGATGGAATAGAGACTGGATGTTGATTGATTGGCTGTTTTGTAGGTTGATTGATTGATAGGTTGACNTATTATTATTATTATCATCATCATCATCACATCACATACGTTGAAAAAATAATAAGCACGATTTATCACCTATAAAATATTAATTAATTGTTTTTACCTATTTAATTCAAATTAATTGTTAGAATTTCGGCATCATAAAAGCAACATTGATAATGAAATAAACGGTAATAATAACTTTACACTATTATTTATCCAATTTATTTTCAGTCTTTTTGCCATGGGTCAGGAATTAGTGAAAGAATAGTGGACTTAAGGATGCCTCCAGCTGAGTACGTACAATGCATCGAGGTCCGAACTGACGTCCTCCCAAACAATCTCCAGGATCTCCAGGTATCATCCAAAGATAAACACTCAATGTGATTCCGGGTATGGTGTCTTCGAGTGACTGGACCGTTTCTTTCAATTTTTACCAGGTATGGAAGCAGCTAGAAGAGAGCGGCATAGCAATCCTGTCCGCCAATTAGAAAAGAAACTGATCAAGAAAAGTCACAGAAGTTGAACCAAGAATAAGTATTGATGGGAACCTCAGAATTCCAGAAGACCTCGTAGCATGGGAGAAGAATCAGTCCATGGTCTGCGATGTCACCATCGTCTCTGACACAGCCCCATTGGACGAAGTGAAGACATCCAAAGTGTATAAATATGACGACAAAGACATTCATATATGGATGACAAACAACAGTCCAGGTGAATTCCCTCCTCCGAAGGTTTGCGTGACTGCATTCGTTTGCAACTGGAGAGGAGTGATCTCATCGAAATCGTACTCCTCTTGGCGCGGCCTCGGCTTCTNCGTGACTGCATTCGTTTGCAACTGGAGAGGAGTGATCTCATCGAAATCGTACTCCTCTTGGCGCGGCCTCGGCTTCTCCAGAAGCATGTTAATGAATTTGTCAACGACAGTTCTCTCTGGCACTTACGCATGTGGAAACACCACAAAGGAAAAACGCAAAAGCGATGGCGGAAAAGAGTTGGTTTGTAGCGATGACATTTGTTGTGTACATTACACATGCACGGACTGATTTTTAAATGTTGATTGAGCTGTGGTTTGCGCATTATATCCCGGGGTTCTCTCAGGCCCAGTACTTTAAATATTTGGTACAGTTATTGATCCGTGATTATATTTGTTCGTTTGTTTGGTTGAGAAAATAAAGGAAAGAAATAAGAATGATATTAAAATATACGGTAATGATAACTTTATAATAATATTTATTCAACCCTAATAAATTTACTTCGACGATTTGATGGAGCGCCCCCAACTCAGAGTCCAGAAATGGATGGAGCCGTCCATCCATGGAGTCAATCATGCGTGAAATTTATTACCATCCAATTAAACGGGCCATCCTCTTTCTCATCCTCTTCGACACTTTCGGTGACGTCAAGGTCTTCAGGGTGGAAGCTTTTTGGACCACACGAGATGATGATGATGATGACGACGACGACGATGATGACAATAACGACGGCTAGGGCGATGACGATGGTGATGACGACGACGACGATGATGACGATGTCTCAAGATCTTAGTATCCATGCAAAGGATTGAGCAGTAAAAATAATCGTGGAGATCAACAAATGCCCGAGACACGAAGTACCTCTCTTTATTGAGCGGCCGATTGATTGATGGAAGTTTTGTCGACGCATTCATAACTTTTCGAGTATTTCTTACTTTCATTGCTTTCTTCAATCATTCAGTCGTTCATTCATTCATTCGCTCGTTCGTTCATTCATTCATTCGTTCGTCAGTTGTTTTAATGAGGTTCCAATGACGCTTTTGTTATGCTCAGAATCCCTTGTGAGGCCATGATAACATTTAGAAAGCAACAGGCAGAATCATACAAGAGTATTAATTGTTTATAATTTTGCATCTTTTTGTATGAACACATAATCATAATCCTGATGATCACTCACTCATTCATTCACTCACTCACTCATTCATTCACTCAATTGTTCATTCATTCATTCATCCATCCATCAAGAGTGAGTCTAAATCTTGTGACAACTGCTACGGGCACGTTAGGTATGATTCAAACGTCCATCAGTTCATGAGCCCCCAGCTGGGTTAACGACGTGCAATCAATTGTTTTCCATTTTCAATTCATCAAAAAATAAGCATTATCAACAGAGTCCTAAAAATAAATTAACTGTTCAACAAGTTTAGAATTAGACGAGTTTTCCAAGCAAATCAGGAGTTTGTTGATGTGTCCACTGAAAAACTTTCAATAAAATCCATTTATTCGTAGTTCTGTTGTTGATCCACTCAGTTGGATTTCAAAATACTCTGCATCTCACATAACTCGTGGACGACTAAGAACTGTTTTACTAACAATTATTAACTTGAAAACGATGGTGATGGCGATGATGATGATGATGCACTAATAACATCAACATAACAAAATATAATAGCTATAACTGTATCAATATAATAATAATAATAATGATGATAATAATGATGACGATGTTGGTGACGATGTTGGTGATGATGATGATGATGATGATGATAATAATAAAATCAATTATCATCATCGCGAGCATGTTCCTGCATGGACTCCTCAGGGTCCCAGTTGCGTTATAAATCAGTTTGGACGATCGAACCCGCTCCAAGTTTCTTATCAGATTTCAAGCCCAACCTATCATGAATGCCAATTGTTCGCACATGCACCCCTCACTCCTGATGACAATCATGATGACGATGACGACGACGACGATGATGATGATGACGACGACAATGATGACGATGACGACGACGGCGATGATGATGATGACGATGATAACACCAACGACGTCAAGACAGTTGTTGCTCCAGTTGTAAATCAACAACAACATTGTATTGGATTTAAACAACTCCAAGTCGTGAGATCAACGTTAAGCTATTTTTCATCCCCAGAAACATTTCCAGTTTATGAATAAGCCAGGTTTTTTTTAGACCGACTTCGCCAATCAAACTCATTTTTTAGGCATTAAATAATTTTATTATTTACGTCCTTCAAATTCAGTCAGTTACTCGTCCTCAAAGAACTGGGCGATTAGGACGGTCTCCCGCAACGGGACTCGAACTCGTGCTACCATCGCGAGATGAGAAGTCTTATCGATTATACATACCAGACCTCAATGCTCCTCGCTTCCAGTAGCTCTCGAGTTTAAAGCTGGTATGCGATTTAGCAGAAGGTGAAAGTTGGAAAAATTGAAAGTTGAAAATTGAAAACAGCACAGTTGACCTACGAATGTCATAGAGTGTGCAAATTTCAAGTCGCTACCTTTCACCGTTTGTGAGAAGCTCATGGGACAGACAAACATTCACACGCATTTTCTGTTTTATTTAATTTTGGTTTATTATTAGGTTATGAATATTATTATTAGGATATAATTATTATTATTAGGTTAGCTGCAATACATTAATAATTATATTAAAATTAGGACTTAATTAACTAAATTACATTTAAAAATAAAACATCAAAATGAGAATAATAATAAAATGTATAAAAAAATCGAGCGGAGGATTTAAGATATGGAATGCGGATCAATATCATCATCATCATCATCACCTAGGATTTTTTCTCTAAATGACGAAAACATGGAGGACTAAGTTGACCTGGTTAGCACTAACAATTACCGACAATTACTAACAAACAGTAACCATTACTAACAAAGTCTAAAACAATCACGGCCGAATACTTAATCAATCATCGAGTGTTATTGAGTGCAAATGAAGAGTTAAACCAAATGTTGGGAAGTCAGTTGAAGGTGTTTTGTAGATGTTTGAATTATTGGTTTGGCCTCAACTTGAAGTGACTTTTAAGCTCAAAATCGCATGCAGAGCACACAGAAACTCTCATCTTGAGATCGTTTCGCGACAATAAATGCACAATTGAACCTCTGAATGCATTCATTCACTCATTCATTCATTCATTCATTCATTCATTCATTCATTCATAAGTTATTTCTTTCGCACGTTTTTTTTTTGCTCACTCGTCCATCCATCCATCCATCTAAAAATCAAAACAGCGAAAAATTCATCCCGTGACAAGATGCTCAAAAAAAACATTCTTAGATTCAATATTTGAGGAGAAGAAATAAAAATATTTGGCAGCTCAGAAATTTGCGATGATTT
This sequence comes from Hirudo medicinalis, assembly GCA_011800805.1. Lineage (NCBI taxonomy): Eukaryota > Metazoa > Annelida > Clitellata > Hirudinida > Hirudinidae > Hirudo > Hirudo medicinalis. The sequence goes on from MPNW01000122.1 coordinate 87,543, forward strand.
AAAGAGTTTTCTCGAAGCTGTTTAAAATGATGCAGAACAATTGATGATTAAAATGATGCAGAATAATTGATGATTAAGCGAAACAAATTATTTACTGAATAAATGCCTTTTCTCTGCTTATAACTGTGCACCAACAAAACAAAGTTATTCCTTAAGAAAGACACTTTTGGAAATCTCCAATAATTGAAGTTTTGTTTGAAAGATGAAGAATTGAAAATATCATTTGAAACATGGAACTCTATTGCTGTTAACACTACATTGTATTGTATGGTATTGTTGTTAATACTACATTGTATTGTGTGGTATTGTTGTTATTGTGTTTATTTATTTCCAAAGTGAGCAGAGGACAAGTGTCTCTTACCTGCTCACAAGCAAACAAACAAGAAAATTTGTTATGAGAGGCTCTAACATGTCATTTGTACAAAAGAAAGGGAGAAAGATCGTATTCCTTGATGAGGCAGGTGAATCGACTGTAGGTTGTCGATGATGGAACGATGTTATTGGGGAGAGAGTTCCAAATTTTGATTACTCGATTAGTGAAAAAGTATTTCGTACTGTCTATTGAGCAAAAGTCGGACCTAAGTTTAAACTGATGTCCTCTAATGTGGTGCTTCTCTGAAGGACAGAATCATCCAAAGATATTGACTTGCAAAGCTTAATGTCGTCAGCAAATAGTTTTATTATGACGCCTCTAGGTAGAGAGTTGACTACATTTTAATGTAGATTGGGAACTAGGCACACCACTAGTAACATCAATCGAACTGATATTGTTTCATTTATGAGGACGTGCTCTTTTCTATGGTACAGAATGTTAGAAAGCCATTGGAACAAGTTACCAGTAATGTCACATGATTGAACTTTGTTGAGTAGTTTTGTGTATGTTACAGAATCAAAGGCTTTTTGGAAGTCAAAGTAGATTATGTCTGTTTGCTGTCGCCTTTGCTGTGAGGAGGTCCAATCGTAAACACATTCCAGTAAATTTGTAGATGCGAGAAGTATCATCGAGCAAAAAAAGATCTCCATCAACAAGAATAAGTGCAAAATTGTCATCGATAACCTGCGTTATAGTGTGACTGCAAAGGACCTGGAACATCTTTTCAGCACAATCGGTTCCATCAAGAAAACGAAAATCTTTCTCACTGAGGACGGCACCAGCAGTGGCAGTGGCAGTGGAGAGGTGATATTCTTTAGACATACCGATGCTACGATTGCAATGAAAAAAATTAACAGCATGGCACTCGACGGAAGACCAATGAGGTTGAAGTTCGTCTCTGATAAAAGGGAAAATAAAATCGAGATGAGTGTGGAAGAGATGCGCGTTGCTTATAAACTCTCTCTTAGGGACAAGCACATCCATAAGGAGTTAGAAGTCAAAAAACTCACGAAATGCCTGAACAAGATGAAACTTGGAGAGAACAAGTCCGAAACAAAGCCAGTCAAACCTTTGCAGTCGAATAATGTCAGTCAATGTTACCAGTGTCACTGCTATCGGTGCATCTCCTATTCACACTCCTATTCCTATTTTAGATTTATCATTAAAATTTCATTCCAAAAAGTGTGACGTCTTTTTATTCCAGCTAAGTCACAGGTCGTCCATAAGCGGAAGTATCTTAGGATGAAATTTTGAACAATTTGTTATCTTCATACAATATTACGACTGCTTCTATATTTTAGAGTTCGATTGTCTAATAGAGAAAGGTAATTAATTCCAAAAAGTAATGTCTTTATCATCATTATTTTATATTTGTAAACACAAAATTATCATTCATATTATAGTACATATATCTATTTATGTTAATTATAAATAAAATGAAATCTAAGAATAATAATGAGCAACTAGGATTTGAACTCCTAATGGAATCGCATTTTAAACAAGTGATTAATCACTCGGCCAGATATTACATAATTTACTACAATCATTTAAATGTATTACGTGGCAAATTTTAATTACATAAATGTTTTATACGATAATTAATATAATAATTTATTATGTTCTTAAGCACGTGCAGCAGTAACATCACGAAACGCTAACGCAAGATTCATCCGTCAATGTTATTTGAGGCAGATCAACCACAAGTGATTTGTCTCTTCATGCCAGTTATCAGGACTCGATCTGATATGACATTAATTATTACTATTATAATATTCATAATTTAATTTATTAAAAGCTTTTGTAAAATACGTCACGTTATTTGAATAATTATAATGTTTATCTTTCATTAACGATCTATGCACATTTGAAAATGTATTTTAATGAAAAGATGATATATCTTATATTTAAAATATATTTATATAATTTTTTATTTATGTATTATAAATAAATATAAAATAAATTTATATATGTAATTATAATTATCTAACCACAATTTTAAATTATTCACTCGCAATCTCTTAGGACTCTTGAGCTGATTTTCAGATTTCAGATTTTTTATGCTGTAGCTGTGTTTTTGGTCGCCTCTATAAATAAAATGATTCCATGATGTATTTAATAATTAATATTCAGATATAATTCAATTTGCCTTAACGAATGTACCTGTTGAAATAGCAAGGACAAACTTAGACATTAACAAAACATTCATATACAAAACAAATAATAATAATAGTCTGATATGGTCACATACTATTAAGTAACCAAAACAACGTTTTCCTCCAATGACGCGAGGGGTCTGTGCGGGCCACGCCCACCTCCTAAATTATCCTCATGGAAAAACCAATGTCCACAAAGGTCCCCTTTTAATCAGTTTGGAATCTCAAGCCACTCAGTCAAAGCATCCTTTAGAAACTTTACTGGTTCCACCTTCTTGCTTTTTATATTGATTTATACTATTGTTAATGTTATTATTATTAATACTATTATTATTATTATTACTATAATATATATATATATATATATATATATATTATATACTTATATTATACTTATATATTAATATACTTATATATATATAAGTATATTATACTATAAATTGATGCTGTTAATTGATCGATATTAACAAATTTACATAACATTGTATATAAACATAATAAACACATTTCTTGACACATAAACATAAACATTTATTCGTGGCCAATCAATATGAACATCAATTTAAAAATTTGTAAGATCAAACGTCACGTTAATTAATTAATAATAATTAGTGCTAATGCATTAAAATTTAGTTTGAAAATATTTATAGCTCATATTAAATAATAAAAGCAAATGCCATCAATCAAACTGAACAAGGGCCAACGTAACAATCGGTGAGGAATGAAGTATCCACACGAGGCAAACGCCTTCCTCGAATTTATCACATACAACTCACCCTTCACAACCATTCACCCCTTCATCCATCCACTCATTCACTCAATATCCACTTACACTCAAACTATTTTCTCCCTCAGCCATCAGCTATTTCATCATCATCGACGTCGTCATCGTCTTCATAATCATCGTCATCGTCATCGTCAATATCATCATCATCATCATCACCATCATCATCATCATCATCATCATCATCCTCGCCTCGCCTCACCATAACCATACCCATCTCCTCAACACGCTTCGACCCAAGCATCCTGCCACTCGACCTCATGGTTTTGAAATGAAAGTTACGTCAAGCGTGGAGAGCGTTTAATTTCTTCATCTTCAGCAGACAAGATCGATGCACGCTACGTGACGTGCCAAGTAATTCTCCCTTGAATTTATTTCCAGCCCTTGCAGGACCGCCCCCTTTTCACGCCCCCTCGCTCAAGATTCGCTTTCCCAGCCGGCAGGGACCTACTCCACTTTCCACTCCGTAACCTTTGAACTTTCCTCAACATTTAATGCCCTTCCTCTAACCATTAATGGACCTCACAATAACCGACGTCACCTCAGGTCTTGGGGTCTTGTTCTCGGAGCTCTCAGTGCTCAGGTCTTGGCCTCGGCGATGGTTCGGTGATGTACGAGAGTTGAAGTGTTGACGTGTGTCTCACTTGGTTCCATCAGCGGTTCAGCGAGATTAAGCTTTATTATTGTTGCTTTCAATCACTTATTTTGAAGTGTCAGATTTAAGCATTTAAACGAGTGGTTGAAATAAATTGAATGGCAACTTTTGTTGTCCGTTATTTGAAAATTGTAGGTTTAAACTAAGCACTTATTTATGAAATGCACAAAATTTAGGAATTTAGTTGCTTTCATTAAAAATCCCTAAACTATTTGTTGGCATGCAGGTTGGCCGAATGGACTGCGTTCCTGTATGCGGCGTTAATGGCAACAGTCGTAATGTGTCGTATTCGCAGCCTGCACCGCCAGGGAGCGCCCTCGGATAGGGGAGCGCTATATAAATGATAGAACGATTAAAACGTGCCTTCACATCATACCCGGATACATAAGGCGCTCAAAAGAACGGCTAATTGCAAATTAATCAAAATGCTTGTTTGTTGACCCTATGGTGATGATTACGATGATGATGATCATGATAACAATGATGATGGCGATGATGATGCGTACGACGATGATGATGACAATGATGATGACAACTAGGAAGAGCATCTGATACACGATCGCCTGGACCAAGTGTGTTTGTTCAAACTGAAACTTGAGCCTCACATTTCATTTGCATTACCATGACAACCGCGGCTACGAGGAAGGTGATAATGATGGAAAGATAAACGAGGTGATGATGATGATGATGATGATGATAGTTGCAATATTGATAATGTTAATAACAATAACACAAATCATGAAGAAAACGAAAATCCGCGGTGGATCATTGATAATCACCTGTGCACATCAATCCGACAATGAACACGAGTAATATAATGAAATAAAATATAATTAACTAACAAAATATACATGGAACATTTACATTTATTTAGCCCATATTTTGAGTGCAAAAATTATCCCAATGGGATGCAGGCACTATGACAAACATCACCAGCATTAAGTTCATTCATTGAGTGAGTCAGAGTGAAAAAAGAAGTGATGAAAAAAGTAACGATTAAAATCAAACACAATCAAAATGGAATTCAGGACAATCGACTGCACAGGTAGGTTTTAAGTAGTGTTTTAAAAAGTTCTATTGTCGGTGCAACACGGACTTCGGTTGGAAGAGAATTCCATATCTTGGGTCCGCAGACGTGGAACGAACGGTCTCCCTGACTGATTGTTCGGGACCTAGGAACATCAAGAGTCCTGTTGTTGGAGGACCGGAGGGTTGCTCTACCGGAGATAGCAGATGTGCTTGTCAAAAGTTCAGTGAGATATGGAGGAGCGCTGCCTGCGGCGGCTCTGTAGACTAGAAGCAGGATTTTGAAGGTGATTCTGCCCGGAATTCTTAGCCAGTGCAGGTTTCTGAGGAGAGGAGTGATGTGAGAAAAGACATCGCTCCAAACCAGCAATATCAAGCTTCCTCCACTGCCTGACCATGCGTGCATCCGTCAGGGGACGAGAGGGAGGAGATGAAACTTTCCATAGGAGAAATTGATGATCAGAGAGAGCAGTTTCTAGCTTGTCAACAACGGTATTGGGCTTGTCTTTATCATTTCTTTCAAGCACAATGTCTAACAACCCACCACAATTGTGGGTGGCACCTTTAACAACCAATCTGAGACCAAAAGATGAGGTCTCCGAAAGCCAAGCAATTCCTGTCGTCAGGTTTCTCGAAGTGAATATTGATGTACAACCGTAGCAAAAAGACAAAACGTCGAGGGCACAGGCAACACCTTTCGTCAGCCACTCAAGACTAGAAGACCGAGAGTCTTTAAAAGGCAGCAAAAGCAGAAAAGAATGGAGGCGGAAGTCAG